>WHVE01000980.1:0-40596 GCA_015178995.1 Trichophaea hybrida
GCTGAGCTTCCCTCGGAGATCCGCCTAGCTCTATTCGAAGCCGAGGTGTATCGCCACTCTATTGCCGTGCTTCCATTCGCATCACGGGCTAAGTTCGCCTAGATGAGTCAGCTCTGATCCATCTTTGCTGGATCGATCTTTCTCACAAACCATATGGTCCTGGTTTCTCCTGCGGCATCTGATACCGACTCCTCTCTATCGAAGTTAAGTCCTCTGCTGGCTTCGCGATTGTGGGATAACATTTCTCCAGCCAGGTCTTGCACCAATTACACTTGCGCTCAGTCTGATACTCACTCTCGGCAGCCGGCTGCAGCTACGATTCACCCTCCCATGCACTTGCTGCCAAGCACCTACATGCAGCCGAGAGCACCATACGTGCAGCCGAGAGCACCGTACGTGTGCTGACAATTGATCCTTGGCCTCGCATAAGTCAGCATCCGGGTACACCACCTGTTCAATATGGTTCAGCTTGACTGAGGGCTAGTGGACGTGACCGGGGGGCGGGAGCCGACGAAACTGACCGAGAGAAGGCCTAATATCCGTCAGACGTCCAGTGGAGGGGAGGGGAGGAAGGTTGGGGCTGTCACACCAGGAGCGTCACTCCAGGTTTACCGGTTCAAAGAGTATCCTTACTCACTTCAGGACTGCGTCGATGGAAGGTTGGGAGCTTCACTCGGGATGTGGAAAGATCACGTAAAGATTCTGAACGAAAAGAATAGGCTTTCCAATACGTATATTGTTAAGGCTTGTTCTCCTCGCTGAGAAGGTTGATGCATTTCTACCTTCGAAGAACTCAGAGGTCTTTATACCTCTTTCTTTGCTTTCTAACAAATACTTCTAACTACGCATTTCTCTAGAGCTCCCGTATCACCCTCGAACCCATGCCTTTTCCTTCACAATACCGCAGGCCTCGATCTCCTGATCCTTGTATCGTCTTTACTGTCATTAGATTATACTCGGACCAATGGTATCCTTTATGAAATCAGCCCCACGGCTTCTGGCTCCGGACCATTGGTATCCTTTTTTTCTAGTGACCTCCAGGCGAATAAGCTTTGTTCGGAGCGGTGCGTAGTCTAGCTTCGTTCGGTAGAGAGTAGCTTCGCTATTTGGAGCGGTGTGTTTTTTAGCTTCGCTATTTGGAGCGGTGCATTCTCTAGCTTCGTTCGGTGGAGAGTAGCTTCGCTATTCGGAGCGGTGCATTCTCTAGCTTCCCTCTGCTCTCCGAGACGAGTGATAGCCGCTGACCTCTTAATCGGGCTCGTCGCGAGTGATCGTGTGTGTCCCCTCTCCGAGGGTATTATGTTAGGTATAACAGGGGCCGACCAAGGGCTAGCAGAGGCAATGGCTGCCAACCTTCAGTTTGAGTTAAATGTTTGAGTTTGAGTTTGAGCTCGGGCCAGGGCCGGGGAGGGAGCTCGCACCCAAGCAGAGTAAGTTTGAGATGAAGGAAAGGAATATATAGGGAGGGAGTGGAGCGGCAGTGGGCAGGCAAGCAGCAGCTTCAGCATCAACCTGCCCACCCGCACCACTGGTTTGGTTCTATTGCTACCGACTCTACACCCAGTGAAAGGCTTTCGGCCCGGAACAGGTGAGTTCAGGAGGAGTGGCAGCCGCTCCGGCGACCTCTACTCCCCGAAATGGCGACCTCGTTAACACTTTGATTTCTGCTTTGATTTCTGCTTTGATTTCTGCTTTGATTTTTTTGTTTTATTCATACTGTATTCACTCTTACTAGAGTATGACAGAGTCTAAACACACCCCCGCCTCCGGGCGAGCCAGCTAAATGGCGGAGCTCCCACCCGCTACCCTTCGTCCCCGCTGACAAAAGAAAGAAAGATATGAGAAGTTGACCACGTCCACAAGACAAAAGGAAAGAGAAAGGAGAGACCGCCACCCCCCGCCGAATGCAACATGATTCAACCAAAGCCACCCCCCGCACTCCGCGCCTGCGTACCTATCCGCCGATTGGATCGACCACCCAGGTTGCTTGTGTCCAGCCAAGAAATGACTGCAAGCACAGTGATTGGCTGCCACTCACTTGGGCGGGAACTTCCCGACGTCGGTAGCCTTCAGGAAGTCCATCACCGCTTGGTCGCCCTTCTCCATGGAAAACAACTCAGAGACCTGCACGTGTCGGCATCTGCCCGCTTTCCAGCCTGTCGCCTTCCCCACCGGTTTCCAGAGCGCTCTCTGCTGGACTTCCCACCTGCTGCAGTGGCGAAAGAGGTGCTCCCGCGTCTGGGTTATCGTCCCTCCGCACCACCAGCACTTGTCGTATTGGTATCCGAACAGTTTCAGGTATACTCCCATAGGCACATGCCCGGATTATAGTCGATAGAACCTGGTTGCCAAAGACTTCACGATTGTCATTGGGACGGGCCTCTTGCTTCCACCCTTGCCCTTCAGACTGTAACCGAAGTGCTTACTGCATTTGTTGGCCTCCCACTGTGCCTTGGTGGCTGATCTTCCCTTGGAGATCCGTCTAGCTCTATTCGAAGCCGAGGTGTATGGCCGCTCTATCGCCCTGCTTCCGCTGGCGTCTCGGGCTAAGTTTGCCTGATGGTCTGCTTCTTCGTTCCCGGGAATGCCGGAGTGTCCCGGAACGTAGTGAATCTCTGTTGCGAAGCCGTGGGCAAGGAGGGCCTGTGCTTTCCGATTAATCCGCCTCGCTAGACGCTGCCCAGGGCCCAGCTCCAGGTGTGCCGTCCGTCAAATGGCGGCTTGTGAGTCGCTAAAGACGGCCACTGTCTTCACTCCATGCTTTCGCAGTGTTTCTCTTTTCTTGATCGTCTCGACGAGCGCGAGTCCACAATTCGGCATCAAAGACCTCCATACGTCCATAGTGATGGGCGTGAGTCGACTCGAGTCGAGTCCGGCACTAAAGCTCGAGCCGACTCGACTCACAGCGGGGGCAGGCTCATGAAAGCTCGAGCGGGCTCATGATTTTGAGCCTAAGCTCGAGCTTTTGATATTAAACTGTCATGACTAGATGACGTGGGCCAAGTGGTATACAGTAATACTTTGAAAGCCAATGATATTCTTTTTCCATTGGGCTGATAGGTAGAAACGGTGGAATCTGTATTCTGAACTCGTATTTGGACCATGAGAGCTAACGCTGGGGTGCAGACCCCTGAGTTTCAAAGCCTATATTTACAGGTAACCCTTTTCAATAGGCTGGGCAAAGCTCGAGACGGAACTCGAGCTTTTCGGCTTGGAAACTCGAGCCGACTTGCAAGTTTCAGCATGGAGCTCAAGCCGGCTCGAGCTTCAAGGCTCGAGCTTGAGACTCGAGCCGACTCGGCTCACGCCCATCACTATACGTCCAGTGCCTAGATAACTACGGTGGGACCTCCATTCACTTCCATGTTTGCACACTGCTGCGGCTCCCATCTGGCCATTATCTGAATGCGATCCATCTGTCTACCACATCCAGACCCCCGTTCCGACTTTGGCTTCTTCTCTCTTGCGCAGTGTTGTGCGGCTCTCTTCGCTGCACTTTCATCACCCAGTATAATGGTTTTAACCACTGGTTCTTTGCCCGGGGCCGGCCAGCTCATGCCTTCTGTTTTTCGGCGATGCTCATGCTCTTTCTCGACTTCTCTGCATATCGGTGCGCAGGAAGAAGGGTCTTCTTGCAGCTCCTTTAGTTTGCTACTGCATGCGTTTGCTAGTCTCGCTGCAAATCGTTGTTGTCTGGAGTCTAAGATTACAGGCGCAGGTGTGAGTCCTGAGTCTCTCATAAGTGCACCCCGTGGGGTCGTGGGCAGTGCGCCCAGAACGGATCTGGCTTGTCGATTTAGGAGAAGTTGAAGGTGGCCTCGCCTGCCTACTTCTTCGGGATCCCACCAGAGCTCGCTTCCATATAGTGCGACCGCTTGGACACAAGCTATTTGGACGGCTCTCACACTCTCTGTAACAACCCCATATGACTTTGTAACAGTTCAGAGTCTGGCCTCGGCTGCCCTGGCTTTCTTCATGCATCGGTTGAGGTGTTCCTTGAATGTCAGGTGCGAGTCCATCCAGGCGCCCAGCCAGGGTGTTGCCTCTTTGTTGAATCATATAAACCTGTCACCGACTCTTATTTTTGCTGTCAGCTTCGGTCGGAGGTGCTTCTTGTGGCGTCGTCTGTGAGACTTTCGGCCCAGAACAGGAGAGTTCAGTAGGAGTGGCAGCCGCTCCTGCGACCTCTACTCCGCAAAATGGCGACGTCGTTAACACTTCGATTTGTGCTTCGATTTCTGCTTCGATTTCGGCTTCGTTTTCTGCTTCGTTTTCTGCTTCATTTTCTGCTTCGTTTCTCAAGTTTTGTTTTGCCATGGTTTCAGTTCAAAGTTCTTGCAAAGGAGGCCGTACATATGGAATAACACTCGGAGGGAGGAACGAGCCCACTAGTCCTGTCTGTTATACCTAACATAATACCGTCGGAGCGGGGATACACACAGTCACTCGCGACGTGCCCGATTAGGGTTGTTGCATATATACATCAGGATCGTGTATCATGATCTTGTATGAGGATACGAAACAAGGATATGCAACGGCACATAAGCTCCTGGGTTCTAGACTGTATGTCAGGCTGTATATAGACCACAGATCTCGATAGATTTAGACAATATCATTAGAATAAAGAAACCATAAAAGCAACAAGGGTGTCAACGGCTATAACTCGTATCAGAGGCCAGAGTGAAGCTAGAGATCAGTATTGGTCCGAAACTCTCTACTCTCTACACAACAAAAGCTAGAGAACGCACCACGGCGAACAGCGAAACGAGAGAAAGCTGATCTCTATGCACCGAAAGTTAGAGAATGCATTGATCCGAAACTCTCTACACAGCGAAGCTAGAGAATAGCATCACCCCAAAACTCTCTATGCAACGAAAGCTAGAGAATGAATCGCTTCGACGCTCTCTACCTAACTAAACTCGAGAATGCGCTGCGCCGAACAAACGACGCGGAGGAGTCAGCAGATAGAGGCCGCGGTGGTTGCAAAGGAACGGGCATTGGTACGAAGGTGGTTCGATGGTGGTTGAGGTATGGGAGCTCCAGAGAAAACCGTAGTTAGAAGTATTTGTTAGAAAGCGAAGATCGAGGTATAAAGGCCTTCGAGTGCTTCAAGGGTAGAAAGACATCAACATTCTCAGTGCAGAGAACCAGCCTTAACAATATACGCATTGGAAAGCCTATTCTTTTGCTTTAGAATCTTTAAGTGATTTTTCCACATCCTGGGCGAAGCTCCCAACCCGCCACAATCGAAGCAAGTTCTGATCCGAGTAAGGATACTACTTTGACCGGTAAACCTGGAGTGACGCTCCCGGTGTTACACAAGGTCAACCGGCATGGTAAACTCAAGGATTTTTTCCGCCAGCTCAAAGCTCTGGCCAGCATCGGAAGCTTTGACTAGCAGAGAAGTTTAGCTTTGACTTTGGCTAGCAGAAAAGCTTTGCTCTGACCAGCATCGCAAGCTGTAGCTAGCAGTGAAGCTTAGCTCTGGCCAGTGTCCGAAGCTCAAGCCACCAGCGTAGCATCACTCCAAGTATTACTCACCGCATAGTACTACCAGTGGTGTAACTTAGCTCTGGCTAGCAGTGTAGCTCTGGCTGGTAGCGTAGCTGGTGGGGTTAGAACTTCGAATCAGTTCAATCGGCCATCACCACTATGGATATCCAGCAGACAGTTAACCATTACCATATGATCACACTCACTATCGCACTCATGCTCACACTTACACAGGGCTTATCCGCATGAAAATGGCGCTACAGATTCCACAGGCAAATCTGACTCAAAGATCTGCTCTCCCTATGAGTCCAAGTATCACCACTAACCCACCACCCTCGTTTGGAATCCACAACACCATGGAGATGGCTGGACAGTCTTCGGCAGCTACCTTCGTACGGGAAGGATGAAGGTGTTCGACCCAGAGCTATGGGCAATTGGAATCGCACTTTGAAAGTCCGTTGCAAGAGCAGAGTCACTGCAGGCACACGGAGTCACGACATTGGTGATTTTCAGTGATTCGCAGGCAGCCATTAGACAGACGGTGCACTTGGACTGAGGGCCAGGGCAGCAGCTAGTGAGAGCAGTAATGAGCATGCAAGGGCCCTCAGCGACCACGGCAGCGAAGTCGTAATCCACTGGGTCCCAGGACACTCAGGCATCCCTGGGAATGAACAGGCCGACTGCTAGGCGAACAAGGCACGAGAAGGTCGAGGGTATACAGTACGCGAGCGAATATACACCTCGGCTGCAAACAGAGTTAGACGGATCTCCGAGGGATGGTCGGCGGCGAAGGCACATTGGGAAGTCGACAAATGCAGCAAGCACTTCGGTTACAGTCTGAAGGGCAAGGCCGGAAGTGAGAGGCCCATCCCAATGACAAGCGCGAAGCCTCTGGCAACTAGGTACTATTGACTAAAGCCTGGGCAGACACCTACGGGAGTATACCTGAAACTCTTTGGACACCGAAAAGACGACAAGTGCTGGAGGTGCTGAGGGATAATATAACAGACGCGGGAGCACCTCTTTCGCCACTGCAGCCGGTGGAAAGACCATCAAAAAGAGCTCTGGAAAGCGGTGGGGAAGGCAACGGGCTGCAAAGCGGGCACATGCCGGCACGTGCATGTCTCTGAGCTGTTTTCCATGGACAAGTGCGATGAAGCGGTTATGGACTTCCTGGCGGCTACTGACGTCGGGAAGTTCCCGCCCAAGTGAGTGGACGAGTGAGGTTTCTTCGGGGGTCTTTGGTTGGGTGGTCTGTCCTTTCGGTTTTTCGGTTCTTTACTTTTCTAACGTTCTTTTCAATCTTTATATTTTTTTGCTTGAGCTTTCTTTTGTCAGAGGGGACGACGGGTAGCAGTTGGGAGCTTCGCCATCTAGCTGGCTTGCCCAAAGGCGTCGGGGATTGGGGGTCTGTCATACCCTAAATAGAGTGAATACAGTATGATTAAAACAAAAAAACAGACTTAGTGTGTTTATGAATATACATTTCTTACTCCCAAATCATGATGCTGATCGACTGTAACATAAAGCTTATCTTTGAACACAACTCTCCGACCAACTCCACTGCCCATATCTGCCTGAAAATCTCGCGATGTCCAATAGCCATGTTGTTGAGGATTCTAACCAATGGTACTGGGTTAATGATGATACTTCAACTTATGGTGAGAGGAAATCCCCCAGTTAGATATGCAAGCGGAATCTGCAGCACAATTTCCATGCTGATTGACGCTGTGTGAGTTCAAGTGTAGGTACAAGTGTGATTGCAAGTGTGAGGGTGTGGTGACAATTAACTGTCTGCTAGATTTCTATGATGGTGATGGTGATAGTGATGGTGATGGCCCTACACTTGAGTTAAGTTCCCGGACTAGGCTGCTGGCCAGACTCAGAGTAATGCTACACCGCTGGCCAGAGCTTGCGACAATGACCAGAGCTAAACCGCTGATCAGAGCTTGCGACGTCCTGGCTCAACACCAAACCTGCCGGACAACGTTGAGTGCACTGCTGCAGCGTCATCTGCAAAAACTTTGAAAGCATGAAAGGAGTGTTCGCAATGGTCCTGGCCATGGTGTGGGCTTTCGGGCAGGCTTTGGCAGTCCAGGCCGGGCCAGTAATTTGGTACCCCGGGCTTTTTAATAAAAAGCGCTCAGGCCTTATAGACTTTCATCGGGTTCGGTATCTGATGAAGCAATTTTTAGAGTAAGTGAGGCACTGGTGACATAAGTGGTAATAATATTGCAACGGTACAGAAGAACTCGTAGAGTGGCTATGGCCTTGCGCCTCGACCAATCAAGTTGCTTACGTCCAGCCAAGACATGGATGCAAGCAAAATGATTGGCTCGCTTATTGAGATCACGTGAAGTTTTCCCATCATGACCGCTCACTAAGCCCATTGGACATCAAGGCCGGCTCAGGCTTCTTCCAGCAAAGTCCGCGCTAAGGGTTGCCTGCCAGGCTTTGTCCACAGCTCAGAAGTCGGCCCTAACGATGTCCGGCCCGACTCAGTCCATTCTGATATCTGGTTTTCTTTAAGTTGTTAAAAATATTCACTGGGGGCTATTAATCCTTGTATAGGTAGTTATACAACTTCTAGATAATTAACTAATTACAGACAGTATTTGCCCATTTAATACTAGGACTGATACTGTCAGTTGATTGATTGAAAGTTGAATCTGTACTGTGTACTGAACAGCTATGAATATAGATTGGAAACATTGTTGTCAAGGATTCAGGGCTGGGTGTCGAAGGTTCAGGGCTCGGGGTTCTAGGGGTTATAAAATCCAAGAGCAGGAAAACTCAGAGTCGAGAATAGCCTGTAGCTAAAGAAACGAGGGCTGTACACAAGAGACTCGATCCGACATCACTGAGTGTGAAAGCAGTGAAAGCCGAAGCTAATTGATTGTTTTATAGACGAGAGAACAAGTGAAGAAAGAAACATATCCTCTGCGAACGCCTGGCTTATATACAGTAATTCACTTGTTCATAATACATTCGAACTCCTGCTTTCTTTGTACACCGCTTTTGCACGATTCCGTCGTTTTCCTAACTCGAAACTTGATTTTGTTCTCATCGTGCTTTAGCCTCCGTTCGAAACCTGATTTCATTCTCGTCATGCTTTAGCCTCCGTTCGAAACCTGATTTCATTTTCGTTGTGCTTTAGCCTCCGTTCGAAACCTGATTTCGTTCTCGTCATGCTTTAGCCTCCGTTCGAAACTTAACCATTTATAGTATTCACCGATGGTCACTCCACCACTGATCATCACTCTGCACAACTGTCAGAGTAGCTCCCCCTATCCAATGCCGAGTACCTACGAGGTTTACGACCCCGGCTTGCCAGATTATTCGGTGTGAAAGTCATCGATAGCCTTAAGTCCACCCACGTTGGCCGCGGCTCCCAACTGCGCTCATCGTATCCTCTCCACTTCACAAGATATCGCAATTGCTTTCGGAACAGCCTGGAATCGTCCACCCGTTCGACTTCGTAATTCTCTTCTCCTTCGACCATCACCGGTGGTGGGTGTTCTTGCTCTTGGTATGGGAGAGGATCTTGAGCGGCCTTCTCCAACCGAGATATCGGTTGGACATTGTGAATGCCTAGCTGATTGGGTAGTTTGATTCGATAGGCCGAGGGACTAATGACCTCGGTGATCTCGTATGGCCCTATACGTTTGCAGTCGAGTTTCTTGCTTGGTTGGGTTGTTGATATTTTTCGTGCGTCCAGCCATACTCTATCACTGACTTCCAATGGCGTGCCGACCCTTCGGGTCTTGTTGGCCTGTTCAGACTGTACAGCTTGGGCTCTCTTCATTTCCGCCCTGAGTTGACTGAAAAGTTGTGTCATCCATTGGGCCATCTGCTGGGCGTTGACTTCACGAATATCGTTAGGATCTTTGATTGGGACATCAGCAAAGTCAATCGTCCGGTCCCGGAAGCTCCGGGACCCTCCAGAGGTTGCGGGGGTTGATTTTGAATGACACACTCTGCAGAGCATCCGGAAGCCTCTGGAAGCCTCTGGGAGCACCGGTGCAAGGTTCTGGAGCTTCCGGGAGCACCGGTGCAAGATTATGGAGCGTCCGGGAGCACCGGTGTAAGGTTCTGGAACCTCCGGGTGCGCCAGTGCATGGTTCTGGAACCACCGGGTGCGCCAGTGCATGGTTCTGTAGCCTCCAGGAGCACCGGTGTAAGGTTTGGGAGCCTCCGGGAGCACTGGTATATGATTCTGGAGTTCATGAAAAACTTGTTTGTGCTCGAGCGCAACCACCAACGTGCTGGAGTAGCACTAGAATGGGAACATAGGTGCTTGAAATTGTAGTTTCTATTGATATCCAACTATCTACACTATAAACACACTTGGACTAATACAAAGGGGGATATAAGACAGGCTTGGAGAGAGATGACGGATCTCCAGCGGGCTTGGAGAGAGATGACGATATAGATCTTCAGTGGGATTGGAGAGAGATGACGAGATGGATTTCCAGCGGGCTTGGAGAGAGATGACGAGATGGATCTCCAGCGGGTTTGGTGAGAGATGACGAGATGGATCTCCAGCGGGCTTGGAGAGAGATGACGGATTTCCAGTGGGCTTGGATAGAGATGACGATATAGATCTCCAGTGGGCTTGGAGAGAGATGACGAGATGGATCTCCAGCGGGCTTGGAGAGAGATGACGGATCTCCAGCAGGCTTGGAGAGAGATGACGGATCTCCAGCGGGCTTGGAGAGAAATGACGAGATGGATCTCCAGCGAGCTTGGAGAGATTGACACGGATCACCGGTAGGATTGGAGAGAGATGGACATGATGGATATAAAACGGGATTAAGGCTGCCGAGCACGAGTAATTGTGAGAGAGACAGTCTCTGAACCGGTTGCTAAAAGTGAGGGCAAGACAGAAAGCGAGTAATTGGTGCGAGATCTGGCTTGGAAGATGTTAACGAACGATCACGAAGCCAAGTGGAGGACTTGACTTGGGTAGGGAGGAGAGGCTGCACGCACGGTGCTCGACTGCGCATACGGTGCTCGCATGGGAGGGAGAGAGTCTGTAGCTGCAGCCGTACATAGAGAACGAGGCCAGGAGTGCGAGGGCCAGACGGAGTGCGAGTGTAATTGGTGCAAGACCTGTGGCTTGAGAGATGTTATCCCACGATCACAAAGCCGAGTGGAGGACTTAACATTGATAAGAGAGGATTCGGTCTCTGAAGCCGGCTGCAGAGATGAGTACCACGGTGTACGAGAGTGATCGATCGAGTGAGGACAAATGACAGCTGGCTCATGATGTTAACCGTCTGATGACTGGTGATGCTCAGGGGTGGGAACTTAACTCTAGAAAACATGGATGAAACGAGGTTGAGAGAGAGGACGAGAAGGAAAGAGAGAGAAGATGGATGAGAGTTTGAGAGCTGCAGAGAGACAGAGATGGACGAAAGCCATCTGAGTTCGGATTCGTAAGCGAGAAACTGGGACATGATTCGGTTAGTTGCATTCGTATTCTCGTTTAATTTGTTTGATTGTCAATGGGCTAAGCCATATAAGGCTTGGTTGGCCGAAATTGCACCTCTGATTTGGATTCGACCTGCGAGTTTGGGTTAGGAGATACGGCATGCCAAGCAGATTATACAAGTTGACGGGTGCAACATACCGAATCGGGACCTAGTTTTTCGGCGCACAAATCCAAGCGCCCAGGGCTTTCGTCCGTCTCTGGTCTCTGCAGATCTCAAGTTCTCATCCAAATTCTCTCTCTTTCCTTCTAGTCACATCCAGCATTAGCAGAGATAATCTCCTCCCCTGCGCATCGCCAGTCAACAGTCAGTTAACATCATGAGCCAGCTGTCATCTGTCCTCGCTCGATCGATCACTCTTGTACACCGTGGTACTCATCTTTGCAGCCGGCTTCAGAGACCGACTCCTCTCTTATCAATGTTAAGTCCTCCACTCGGCTTTGCGATCGTGGGATAACATCTCTCAAGCCACAGATCTTGCACCAATTACACTCACACTCCGTCCGGCTCTCGCCCTTCTGGACCTCGCCCTCAGCAGCCGGCTGCAGCTACCAACACTCCCTTGCTGCCGAGCACCGTACGTGCAGCCTCTTGTCTCTACCCTAGTTAAGTCCTCCGCTTGGCTTCCCGATCGTGGGTTAACATATTCCAAGCCAGATCTCGCACCAATTACTCGCGTTCTGTCATGCCTCGCTTTCAACAACCCACTTCAGCGACCGTCTCTCTCACAGTTTTTCGTACTCGGCAGCATCAATCTCTCTCTTTAAACTCGCTCCAAGCCCGCTTGAGATCTATCTCGTCCATCTCCATGTCTGCGGGTCAACCCGTCATCGCTCTCCAAGCCCGCTTGTCCACCATCTCTCGCACTCCATCTAGCTCTCGCCCTCCTGGCCCTCGCACTCTGCGCCGGCTGCAGCTACCGACACTCCCTTGCTGCCGAGCACCGTATATGCAGCCTCTTCACTCTACCTTAGTTCAGTCCCCTACTTGGCTTCCCGATCGTAGGTTAACATATTCCAAGCCAGATCCTGCACCAATTACTTGCGTTCTGTTCTGTCCTCGCTTTCAGCAACCAGGTTCAGCGACCGTCTCTCACACAATTAACCGTGCTCGGAAGCCTCAATCTCTCTCCAAGCCCGCTCGAAATCCATCTCTCTTTCAGCTCGCTGCAGATATATATCTCCAACCTCGCTTGAGATCCATGCTCGAAAGTCATCTCGTCATCTCTCTCTGCCCTCTTGAAAGTTGTCTCTCATCTCCCTTGTATCCAACCCTGTATATATTGTGTAGATATCAATAGAATCAAGATTCCACCCTCATTCAAGGCCTGTACAAACGTGAATTTAGGAGCGCCGAGGGCTGAGCATGTCGGGAGCGCCGAGCATCTCACGAGCGCCGAGCATTTCAGGAGCGCATTGGATCTCATAAGTTTCGAGCGTTCAGGAGCGCCGAGCATCTCCGGCGCGCCGGGGATCTCAGGAGTGATGATGATCTCACGATCTCAGATGTGTCGAGCATCCTTGCAGCAGTTTCGGAGCCCCGAAACTAAGATGTCAGGTGCGCCGAAACCTTGTGAAATAGGAACAAAACGGTCAAGATTGCGAAAGAACTTGGCTAGAGCTCCAGGAGGGTCCGAAACTATGCCATTTCTCCCGGAGGCTCCCGGAGATTGCACCAACGCTCCGGGAGCATTTTACATGTTGCTGATGAAGGAGCGAGTTTGTGGACCTCCCAGGAAGTGGTAGCAATGCTGTGAGATGCTCCTGGAATGTTCACAGGTGCACCGGGAGCTGCATGGAGCGCGTCGGAGCATAGTCAAATGATACGGGAGGGTATGGGAGCCTCCCGAGCCCCAAGGAGGATCCCGGAAGGTGGGTGCCAGGCCAGGGAGGAAATTGCATTTTCCTGATGGAGTTGGCCAAAGGTTATTCGTGGATGAAAGACGTAGTTAACAAAAAACGCGGAGCAATTAATCGTTTCCGAGGTATGATTGTTAGCTGCGAATTCCGCCAATGGTAACCACCAGATATATGTTAGGGGTTTTCCCTTATCATGCGTACGAGGTACATCAGGCTTAGTCACCCAAGCTCACCTAGGTCAGTTCATGATGTACGGCTGAGATTACACCCTTGAGCATGTCTACTGATCAGCGAGCGGAAGGCAAACATAGCCGGATGAAATTCCCGTAATATTCCATGCTCCAATATCGGGTCTCGGCCTCAGAAATGCAATCTGAAGGTAGAGACAGTATGCACACTTGATCTGACTGTAACTGAGGGGTGATTCCTTCGGTGCTGGCCAAGGCATGGGACACACCAAACCATACTGCCGAAGCAAACATAACTGCCTTGCAGAGACCTTATGGTCAGCTGTGCGTTACGAATAAGACCAGTGTTACTTCATATCAAACTAATACTGGGTTATAAAACTACGGTTGGAAACTGCACTCAGTTCCCCGATCGTAGCGGACGAATGATATTATCTTAGTATGAGGGACTTTGCTATCTCCCGAGTGAAATATTCAACGGAGATAAGCTAACTGCGCCCCGGTAGTTAACTCTATCTAAAAAGATAAGTGTTCGGACCTAGACTGTCGGACCCCAGCTCTGTCGCACTATAAGCGATAACTGAGAGAGCGCACCTCCCTACGGGAACACCGGTAAGACGCGATGGCACTACGTACGTGGCAAAGTGTGGGTTGGTAGCTTATTTCATCTTTGATCACTATTCCACTCTATGACGACGAAAGATAACTAATACGAAGTAATGGTTCGATATGTGCATCAGCAATGTCATAAATGCAGGCTAACCTTTGGGATGCCTGGTGGGAGCTTACGCACCTACACATTGTCAAACGGAACCTCCACAAAAATATCTACCGAGATCGGCTCTGTCGCAACGATCGGTGAATATGTGAACACCCACTTCGGTGGATTAAGTGTTATTGAGATAGTACTATACACACAGATCATAGTGATTAGGAAGTACCATCATGCCTTACTAATATACCTCTGACGAGAAATGCTCATCTATAAAAGACCATATAAACCTACTGTTTAAACAAAACGATCAAGCTGTAGCAACAACCACAGTTGGAACAACAACAGCGGAAAACCACCTGAAATATTATTAAGTTTTTACCTTAAGAAAATCTATTTTACCTATGCCTGATTACGCACGTGAAGACATCATCATCTATAACGCTGCCTACCTTCACAACTGCTGCGAAACCCTTGCGCATTTCCGGTTCGTATACGAACTACTTAAATACCACAACCTTATGGACGACTATGTCCACTACTGCGCAACCGGCAAATACACCTCTGAGTGCGACTTTGATCAATCCTCAGAACCCAACCTTCAGGATTCCTACGACTTCTAGATAGGTAACGGCTGTGCTTTTGGGGATGCCTGTAAACCTACATACCTCTCAACAACTTGGACAAATTACTTTCGAAATTCACATCTTCA
Organism: Trichophaea hybrida; assembly: GCA_015178995.1. NCBI lineage: Eukaryota > Fungi > Ascomycota > Pezizomycetes > Pezizales > Pyronemataceae > Trichophaea > Trichophaea hybrida. The sequence continues at coordinate 14,457 of WHVE01000980.1, forward strand.
ACTTCGTCTTAGTCATCAAAGTCAGATTGTATCGACATCGTGTACAATGATATCGATCTGCCTCTACACACACAAGAGCACCCCCGTAACAGTGGTTTCTGTCTTCAAGAATAAGACTGCTTCTGTTTGCGCTATGTCGAACTGGACGGCGTTCATCTCCGCCACAGCGTCGCCCTCCTTGCACATCTTCGCATGAGACTTGTGCACTGGTTGACGTCCTTCCCTTCCACCACCCAGGCGACATCATCCACGAAGAATAACGTTGTGACTTCTGGCGCTTCTTTTCTGCTTTCTTGAAGAGGCCGGCGATATATATTGGGAACAAAATCAGTGAAGTTGGGAATTCCTGTGGTACTCTTGTTTCAATATTCATTACTTCTTCTGTCCTTCCGTCTATCATTATTTTTACTTTTCTGTCAAACATGAAGCTCTCCACCCACCTGCATAGGTCTGCATCGAATTTCATATCTTCCATTATCTGGATCAAATTCCCTTTCGCGACGCTTGGGAAGGCACCCTTGACGTCCATCAGTATGGCCGATACGATGTTCCCCCTCCTCCATGCTTCTTGCACTCTTTCACCATCATCCCACCGCGTCGACCGCTGATCATCTTTTTCTGCATCCAAACTGAGCATCGTATAGGAGTCCTCTCCTCTGCACTCCTCTGAGATTCTCGTTGCCACCACTTTTTCAACCACTTTTCCTAAACAATTCTCAAGTGCGATAACCCTGTACACCTTTGCTTGATGGTAATCTGGCTTTCCCGGCTTGGGTATCACTACTCCTGTCACCATCTTCTAATCCTTGGATGGTGTCCCAATCGTATTGTCGTTTTACTAAGGCTACTATTCTGCTTGCATCCCACTTCCACAGCAGTCTTATTATCTTAAAGTTAATTTTGTCTGGTCCTGGTACTTTCTTGACGTTCTGTGTATAGATAGCTTCCTTGACCTCTTCTTCGTTGATCTCCAGGTAGGTCTCTCCGCCCACCTCCTTTGCCTTCTTTTCATTCCTGGCAATGGTTTTGGGAACCCGACTCTCTTATGAGCTCCGCATTTTCGCTCCATGAAGTCACCAACCCCCCTTCTCATTTCTGCAGAGCCTTAACCGTAAGTTCTCCCTGCTTTCCAGTATACTTTAGTGCCCTCCACACCTTGTCTCCTTCCGCCTCTTGCACAAAGGTGTTCCAGCGCCTCGCTTGCTTTCTCTAATTGCTGTTCGCAGTTCCTTCCTTGCTGCCGTTACGGATGCGTGGCTGGTTCTGCCTCCTCTTCTTTCTTTCTTCATGAACCCCAAGATTTTCCTGTTCTCCGCTATCCTGGCATTCCACCATATCTTGGATCTCGCACATATTCTGACTTGCTTTGCCTTCTGACTCAGTACCTGGCAACTTCGTTTTTTATCACCTTCGCTTCATCTTCCAGCTCTTGGATCGTGCTTTCTTCCAACAAAGTCTTTCTGCTTCTGCTCCATTCGCCCCAGCTCTTCTTCATCTCCTGTAAATCCTCCTGTTCAATTTCGTTGATGTTCCACGCAATCACTTCGTAGTTCATACCATCTCCGATTTTCTCCCCCACTCTATTTCGATCATCTTATGGTCCGAATCTATATCTTCTTCGTCCTGTGACATTGTTCTCGCTGATACATTCGTCATCTCACCCCCTCTTACTAGCAGTGACATCAATTATCGACTCGATCAGCTCGTTGTTTTTCCATGCAACTCTGGTTGGCTGGCCATCGTTGATTACCTCTAGGTCGTGTTTTAACATAAGGTTTTCCAAGAAACTAGCGCTCCTTCTTTGACTGCACCCGCTGTTCCGCCATGGGCTGTGAGTGTTGAAATCCCCACAGACTACCACGTTGCCCTTGGCAATCATTTCATCCCATCTCGCCTCCCTCGCTGGTCGGGCTGATGGTCTGTTGTTATCTTCTTGGAGTGTTGGTCCTAGACATTGACAATTCTGACCTTGACTCCTCTCTTGTTGGTGAGTCAAAAGCCTGTATGTCCCCTCGCCTCCAAAGTCACCTAATTCATCGACCACAACTGTGTGTTTCACTCTCACTGCGGTCTTGGTTCTCTTCCCTCTTATCAGTCTGAAAGCTGGATGGCTGATTTGATACTCCTCCTCTTTGCCTTTTCCCCGATACAGCTCTTGCATTACCATCAAATCTGCCCCTCATTTCCACCCCCTTTTGTAGCGCCAGGAACGTGCTATCCTTCGCCTTCCCACAATTGGCTCGTAGGACTTTCACCATTGTGTTTCTGGGATCGACTCTTCTGACCGTTGCATTGCCGGAACTTGGATCTCTTCTTTGTCTCTCTCTGCTTCTTCTGTGGCCGGGGCCTCGGTTTCGTTCTCCAGTTCTCTTGGCTTCAGGCGCTGTTTCTCCCTCTGACTCTCTCCCTCCAGCTTGTCCTTTCCTCCTTGGCACTCTGAATTGCCTCCTGTTTCTTAGGGCACACGTTACTTTTGCGATATGGTTCCCCTTGCAATTGGCACACTTGTCGTTGTTGTGTGTGCAGTTCTGGCTCTTCTTAGCCTTGCACCCACGACGTCGTATTGATGGTCTTCCGTTTTGTGTTTCCCGGCGCACACCATGCACTTCACCACCCCCAGCCCCAGCCTGCCGCACTTCGAGACATGATGTCCCCATCCACAGCAACTTTCGCAGAAAGTGTCTGGTCCGCATCAATGTATCTTTCCACCTCATGCCACACTCCTGCCGCCCTCAATCCTTTCTCTAAGCACCACTGTGCTATCTTCTTTCCTTTGATCGAGAAGACCACTGACATTGCCTTTTCTCCCCGCTTCTCTCTTCTCCTCAATATCTGCCGTCTTTCCCAGCCAATTGATAGCCATCGGAATGACTACTCCCTCGTTTTCTGCTTGTATTTCTTGCCTGAGTTTCTCCAGGCCTCCCGACTGCTTAACTGCATACTGGTCAAGCTGATCCCATGCATCTTCACCTTCTCCCAGGTCTCGTTCTTTTCCAAGTGGATGATTCCTTGGTCGATACATCTTGCTGCTTTTACCATGACTTCTCTCAAGCCACTAGCATGTCCGCCAACGCTCCTGGAGTAGCCAAGGCCGTGATCGTGCCTCTGGCGTTAGTGGTGATTGTCTCCATTCTGATATAGTGGGGGCTCCGGCCGCGTGCAGTGCTCTGTTAACCGCCGACACAATTTCAACTTCCTTCTTCTGAGAAGTCGGGAGTGTGTTGTTTCTTTTGATGGTAACTCTCCTATTCTCCACCCTGTTTTTGTTTGTGGGATTGCCGCCATGCCGTCTAGCTCCTTCTTCTCCACCTTCTTTTTTCTCTCGAAGACCTGGAACTCGCACTCCTTCTGCTTGTTCTGCCCTTTTGCCGACGCTGCTGCCTTCTCTGCTTACGTTGGCTTCCTTTTTGTTGTTGTTTTTGTTGCTGTTGCCGTCCCTCCGGTTTCTTCGCCGCCTTGTTTTCCTTGGCTTCCGCCTTCGGTCCCCTGGGCTGTTTGCCTGAGCTTCGTTCTTAGGGGGGGTGATCAACCTTGGCTATTCTCTGCCCCTAAATGGATCGCCTTGGGGGTGGCTCTAACCATCGGGACAGCCAGGGCTGGGGGGATGATGGTGCATGTTTTGAGGCCTCCATCTGCGCTCTCTGTGCGTTCATCTCCTCATTCATGATTCTGTCGTCAGTACCTGGACATCTTCCAACACATCCGGGTTTGTTTCCAAGTACACATCTGTGATTCCCTTCGCTTCCTGAATCTCCCTCTGGACTTCCCCCTTTTTCGTTGTTGATTTCCACACCAGGTTTGTGATGCTTGCTGTCCTCAGTATGTTGTCCTCATGGCGCTATTCCCACTTCCCCTCGCTCTCGTCCATCCACGCCTTCACTCCTGACCATTGTTCCTCTTCGGGTGCTGGGTGGGCTTCCAACAAGTTTGATATTGTTTGGCGGTTCGGTGCAGCTGCGCCAGCACCTGTGCCTGCTGTCGATGTGTCATTTCCATGTGGCTCCTCCAATCCTCCGGCGGCTTCGCAAGCTCTGGATTCTCACTCCTCAGTCTCATCCCATATTCTTGCGCTTAGTGTTAGCAACGGTCCGGGTTACCCGGCCGCGGTCCGGTTCGGAACGGGACCCGTGGCCCCGCGGCGGTTCTGGAACCGCCAAAGAACCGAACCGCCCAATCACAGGCGGTTAAAAACCGAACCGAACTGTAACCCGCCGGGTTTTGGCGGGTTTTACCTGCAGCAGAGCCTCATTTTTCATCGGCCCCAATATCACAGCTTTTCTGCTCCAATTAAGTATTTGAGTTCTGATTGGATCGCGACATGTTCTATACGTAGATTATGCAGTTTTTGACGCTCTTTCACCTCCCCCTCTCCGATTTGCGATACGATTAGTATTCGTTGAGTCGCTGTGAAATAAAGACGAAAATGCGGCTAAAATCGACTGTTTTTCGCAGCGACTCAACGAATACTAATCGTATCGCAAATCGAAGAGCGGGAGGTGAAAGAGCGTCAAAAACTGCATAATCTACGTATAGAACATGTCGCGATCCAATCAGAACTCAAATACTTAATTGAGCGATAGTTTTAAAAAAAACCCGCTAAACCGGCGGTTACGGTTCGGTTCCGTTTTAACCGCTGTGATGGCGGTTCGGTTCCTTGCGGTGGGACCGGACCGACCGGACCCATTTGGAACGTGCTACACTAGTTGCGCTCAGCGGCTCAGCCGCAGTCGCGATGTAATGTAGAGACGATGCGTGTCGTCGACTTGTCGCCGGAAGTGCCTTCGCCGCTTCTGTTCCTGCACATCCCTCCACATTCATGTCTCCTCTCTGAGCTGATGTTTTGATCCCCTCATCTGCTACCCCGGTGGGGCTCTCTCTTCCCGTGGTGGCCATCGTTCCTGGCTTGGTCGGTGTGTTGTGGACGCGTGCTTACATTGTTGGCGAAGTGCCCAACCTCTTCCGACTGTCCGGATGCGCTGGGGATGTCGTGGCAGGGTCAATTCGAGGCTAGAAACTGATTTCCGGTGTACAATTGTCGATTACAGCTGTGATTGGCGACTTATTTGCGGTTTCCGATTTCGCCAAGAGGTTTTTCCTTACGCTAATACTCAGGTTAGGCATGCGTCCAGCCGGCTGAGAGCCATTTCAGCTGATCAGTCAAGCCAGCCGAGACCGAACTCAGCTCGATCATCTCCAGCCAGCCAAGAGCCAGCCCTATTCGATCACTTCTATCTAGCTGAGAGCCATTTCGGCTCGATTACGTCTACCCAGCCAAGAGCCAGCTCAGCTCGATCATCTTCAGCCAACCTTGAGCCAGACCAGCGTAGATGGTGTCCAGCCAGCCGAAAGCCAGGCAAGCTCGATCATCCCAAGCAAGCCGAGAACCAGCTATACTCGATTGCGTCCCGCCAGCCATGAGCCATTTCGGCTAGATCACGTCCAGCCAGTGAGAGCCAGCCCAGCTCAATGGTGTCCAGACAGCTGAGAGCTATTCCGGTTCGATCGCATATAGCCAGTGCAGAACCAGACCAGCTCGATCACGTCCAGTCAGAAGAAAGCCAGTCCAGCTGAATCATCTCCAGCCAGAGAAGAGCAAGCCATACTCACTCTCATCCAGCCAGCTGAGAGCCAGCCCAACTTACTCATCTCCAGCCAGCCCAGAGCCAGCCCTACTCGATCGCATGCAGCCAGCCCAAAGCCAGACCAGCTCGATCGCGTCTAGCCAGCCCAGTATCAGACCAGCTTGACCACTCCAGCCAACCGAGACTCAGCCAGACTCGATTGTGTTCAGCCATCCGAGAGCCAAACCAGCTCGATTGTGTCCAGCCGCCGAGATCCAGCCCAGCTGAAACATCACCACCCAGTCGAGAGCCATCCATACTTGATCGCCTCCAGCCAGCTGAGAGCCTTTTCGGCTCGATCTCATCCAGCAAGCCGAGAGCCAGTGCAGCTCGATTACGTCCAGCCAGCCGAAAGCCAGCCCAACTCAATTGCTTCCAGCCAGCTCAGAGCAATATCGGCTGAATTGCGTCCAGCCAGCTGAGATAAATCGAACTTTGTGGCTAACTGTATTCGGACTAGCTACCAGGTTGTGTCCATGGACACAAACTTGTAGCTAGTCACAACATAGAATAGTGTTGTTTTGTTTCATGACTATGGTTCTCCTGGCTGGATAATTTCCAGCCAGCGAGAGTCAGCCCTACTTCATCGCGTCCAACCAGCCAAGAGCCATTTCCACTCGATCGCACCCAGCCAGCCGAGAGCCTGCCCTACTCCATCGCATCCATCCAGCCAAGAGCCATGTCGACTCAACTGCGTCCAGCCAGATGCGAACCATTTCTGCTTGATCGCGTCCAGCCAGCTGAGAGCCATTTCCACTCAATCGCGTCCAGCCAGTCGCGATCCAGCTCAGCTCCATCATCTTCAGGCAGCCGAGATCCAGCCCTACTCAATCACGTCCAGCCAACTGAGAGCTATTTTGGCTCCATCGCGTCTAGCCAGCCGAAAGCTGGCCCTACCCGATCATCTCTAGCCCTCCAGGAGCCAATTCTACTCCATAGTGTCCAGCCAGCCGAGAGCCATTTCGACACGATCATATCCAGTCAGCCAGATCCTGCCCTACTCGATCGATCCAGCCCGCTGAGAGTCGGACCAGCTCGATCCCGGCCAGGCAGCCGACCTCCAGCGTAGCTCGATGATCTCCAGCCAGCCATGAGCCAGCCATACTCGTTTTCATCCATCCGTCCAACAGTCAGCCTAGCTCGATTGTCTCCAGCCAGCCGAGAGCCAGCCATACTCCATTGTGTCCATCCTGCCGAGACCCAGCCTAGCTCAATAATCTCCAGCCAGTCGAGAGCCAGCCATGCTCCATTGCGTCCATCCAGCCGAGACCCATTTCGTTTCGCTTGCGTCTAGCCAGCCAAAAGTGCCATACTTGATCATCTCTAGCCAGCCAGAAGACCTACTAAATCGTGTCCAGCCAGCCGCGAGCCATTTCGGCTCGATCGGATTCAGCCAGCCGAGAACCATTTCCACTCAATCGCGTCCAGCCAGTCGATATCCATCTCAGCTTGCTCATCTCTAGCCAGCCCGAGCCAGCCCTACCCAATCGTGTCCAGCCAGCTGAAAGCCATTTCCGCACGATCATCTGCTGCCAGCCGAGATCCAGCCCTACTCAATAGCGTCCATCCAGCTGAGAGCCATTTAGGTTCGATCGCATCTGGCCAGCCGAAAGCCAGCCCAGCTCGATCTTCTCAAGCCAGCCGAGAGTCAAAGCAGCTCTAATGCGTCCAGCCAGCCGAAAGCCAGCCATACTCGATAGTGTCCAGCCAGCCGAATGTCAGCCCAACTCAATCATCTCTAGCCAGCCGTGGGCCAGCCATACTCGATGGCGTCCAGCCAGCCAAGAGCCATTTCAGCTAGATCGCGTCCTGTCAATCGAGAGCCACCAGACTGTATCCATCTTCACCGCCCATGCCCTGGCTTTAAGTGCCTTGCAAGTGCAGTTCCAAGTGCTGTTGCAAGTGCTACGGCAAGTGCTGCTGCAGGTGCTGCTCAAATTGCCGCTCCAAGTGCTGCTCCGAGTGCCGTTCAAAGAGCTGCTCCAAGTGCTGCTCCAGTACCACTCAAAGTCTGCTCAAGTGCATACGAGATCTACGATCATTATGTATATATAGTTAGTACTCAATGTGTGAATTTGACTGTCACCGTAAATCACAGAAGTGCTGGGTCTGTGAAGAGTGGGGAGGTATGTTGAGGAGCATCACATTTATAATTCAGTAACGGCAAAGACAATAGAGAAGCGAAAGAAGAGATGTGGTCAATATGCCAAGACCCACACAACGGTGGATTCATGAAAAAGTTGTACTTTTGTACGCTGGAGGCACCTGAATGGCTCCCATTGATTGACTCATACAATAATTCCTAGAACATTCAAAACATTAATGTCAACGACTACCACTAGGTCGAATCTAAAAATCACTGCCTGCATATAGACATTGTAACTCTTGCTCAGGGAGGCTCTCTGAGGCTGTGTGAGTGGTCGGAGCAGTTTGGAGTAAGTGTCAGGCTTCGGAGGCTCCCGGAGCATGGGAGGGCGCCCCTTGAACCACCTGGAGCCTCTGGGAGAGCCATTTGGCTAGATTGCATTCAGCCAGCCGAGAGCCAGTACAGCCGGTTTATGTCCAGCCAGCCAAATGCCAGGCCAGCTCAATCATCTCCAGCCAGCCAAGAGCGAGCCATACTCAATTATCTCCAGCCAGCCATACTCGATGGTGTACAGGCAGCCAAGAGCCATTTCGGCTCAATCAGGTCAAGCCAGCGGAGAGCCAGACCAACTTGATCATGTCCTGCCAGCGGAGAGCCAGACCAGCTCGATCACGTGCAGCCAGCCCAAATTTATCCCAGCACGATCACGTCCATCCAGCCATAAGTCTGCAATACTCGATCACCTCTAGCCAGCCGAAACTCAGCCCAGCTCAATCATGTTGCACAGGATTTTGCCGACGGCCTACAAGTTTCTAGATGACCGGCGAAGCTGCTAGAATGGACTGAAGCGAGATTGCTAATGGTCTGAGTCACGATGTAGACTCTTACATGATTAGTCACTCGCCACTTGCATAGCCATGGTTGATTTGTAATGTATGTTCACGACAGTTCTTCAACCAAGGTTCAAGATTTATGGTTTTTCTTCAGTATGTAAAGCATAGATTTCTTCAAGGACACGATAGATAGTGCTTAGGGTCTCAACGTTTATATGTGTGTAACCGAGCAATAATCCCAGTCATATCCAAAATCTGAGTGGCAACGGCTTTGCATCATGAAATCCTATTACAGTTCTTCTCAACATGGATTTTTTTCGCCCATGCCATATAAAATGTATGGCAAACTACTACAGCCTATGTCTCAGTACCATGTCGCACTACACACACACCACAGCCGTGATACTGTCACTTCACCGGACAACAACAACACAACAAATAATAAAGAATTGGTACAAAGTATATCAATATTAGATAACCAGCCTAGGACTCAAATAAATGAATTTGGAATCTCTACAGTATTGTGGTTGTTGAGATATATGGCATTGAAGAAAATTCACGGAGAATAATAGTGAATGTAGTGTGCCTGCAGATCTCAGCATGCATTTTTTTCGCCCTCCCATACAGATTTGTATGGAGACACGGACTTGTGTACTTCTCAGAACACAAGCTATGTTTCATTCATTGAAAAATGGTATGAGTTGCTTTCACACTCTTTGAGGCCCTCCCCGGCATGCAAGTAAATTCACAAGGTGTCAGGTGGGTATCTGCTTCGCAAGTGCAGTGAACTTTCAGGCATTCCGCCAGCCCAGCGGAATGCATATCAGGGAAAAATCCCTATCGCGCCCTGGACGCTGTACGTTTGGGGTGCATTGGACCCGTCTGACGAGACCTCTGGAGCCTCGTCGTATAGCACTGCACCTCCTTACAGATGCAGCATATGCATCTGGACAGAGCATATACATCCCATACATACATCCAGATCCAGCTTTTGCTTACAGATGCAGCACTCTGTATGGTCGCAGCCTTGTTTCATGATCACAGCCTTTACTTTCCAAGGCAGTCAATTGATTTCTCAATTCACTAATTTATTGCTAACTATATACAAAAAACCACGGAAGATCTTGAATGCACTCAAAGCAGAACTTGATTGTCACGGTTGTGTTGAGTGATGATCGGTGGTGGAGTGATGATCGGTGAATAATAAAGCACGATGAGAATGAAATCAGGTTTCGAACGGAAGCTAAAGCACAAAGAGAATGACATGAGGTTTCGAACGGAGGCTAAAGCATGACAAGAATGAAATCAGGTTTCGAACGGAGGCTAAAGCACGACAAGAATGAAATCAGGTTTCGAATTATGGTTTTACGGGAAATGACGGAAATCGTACGAAAGCAGTGTACAAAGACAGCTGGAGTTCGGATATATTATGGCATGAGTGAAATCACTGTATATAAACCAGGCATTTGGCGGAGGATAAGTTTCTTTCTTCACTCCTTCTCTCGTCTATAAAACAATCAATTAGCTTCGGCTTTCACTTCTTTCATACTCGGTGATTCTGGATCGAGTCTCTTGTATGCAGTGCTCGCCTCGTAGGTACAGGCTACCCTTGGACTTCTTAGCCATCCGACTGTCAGTTTTATAACCCTTAGAATCCCGAGCCCTGAACCCTCGATACCGAGCCCTGAACCCTTGACAGAAGAACGAGTCTACAATCGATTCTACCGGTTATACTTTTGTTTTATGTGCCGTTACCCTTATCGCTCAGGCTGCTATTATTGTCATTGCATTTGCAACGCGTCTTGCAAAGTTTTCAAATCAGCAAGCAATTTGAAAACAGATTGGCTATCCATTCCTACTGGAGACACATCTGTCTACCTTGCTTGTGGACCTTTCGAAGACCTACGAATCCAGATATTTTTGGCAATCAGTGCCACTTCTAAATATATGAGCAAGGACGAAAGAATCTGTGACTGTATTTATTTTTGTTATTGTTCAGAACAAGAAGGAGATTTAGATCACGATTATCCAAACCCAACCATCCACTGCAATCTGCGGAGCAATTCAGGAGTGGACCGAAATACCTACCTGCCACTGCGGAATAGAGGAATTCGACACCTTTTTTGATTGCATTGAGGAACGCGATTGTATGCTTTGCTCACTGTGGACCCTCGGTCTCGAACCCCTTTTGCCTTGGTTTCTAACCAGGCGTTGATGTGCTGGAACCCCAATCAGTGTATTTAGTGTAAAACTTCTTGTGGCAATGACTGCTAAATATACTGGAAAAGCGATACCTGGAGGCACATCTGTGACGAGTGCCTTGAAGTGGCACAAACCTTCGGCTGGAGAATCAATAAATACCTATATCAATCACAGTTCGAAGATTGCGAAGATGAGCTCCAGCTCCTCAGCACCTGTAGCTCGATACATAGAGCTTTCCAGAATCAGCCAAGAAATAATAGGAAGACAGATATTGGTGGATTTTACCCAGCTAGACCTAAAACAAGCCCTGGAAGCAGCGAATGCAATGAAGGACACCCTAGGTCAACTACTACAGGCACCTCCATCCCAAGTCGAGAATCAAATAAGCCAACTAAACAAACGAATCGCCATCCAAGCAGCAAACATTGGAACAGTGCAAGAACAAATCACCGAGTTGATAAAAGAAGGGAAGGATCTCGAACAATACAAGGCAAACAAGCACGAGGAGTTGGCACTAACGCAACAAAGAGTCAAGGACTTGGAAGCAAGAGTGCCCGCCAGTACACACGGAGACTTACAGACCAAAGTGACTGAATTAGAACAACAACTGGCAAACGAATGTCAACAGATATGGAGACATTAAGGCAGGATCTCGAGGATTCACAGGAGCAATTGAAATTAATTGGAGAAGAGAGAAATGAATATCGGGATCAGGTTAAAAGAGTGCTCGCACTCGTTGAGAATGGTGGTAATGGTGGCAACAGAGGACATAAAGTCAGTGAAATTCTGCGATTTTCGGGAACAGACCGAAGGGCACTATGAGGATGGATGGCACAACTAGACATGAAATTTGCGGACGAACCAGGACGATTCTTCAGCGAACAATCCACAATGAGGTACGCTGCCAATCGAGTAGAATGCGTGGCCCTAAATCAAATTCAACTGCATATCGACAGGAAAACCGGCGTTCTGAAGTTAGAGTCATGGAAAAATTACTGGACCTATTGCAGTTGGCCTTCAAAGACCAAGACATACGGGCCACAGCGAATCGGGAACTCCTCAAACTTAAGCAAAAGGATCGAGAATTTGCTCAATACTATGCAGAATTCCAACGGTGGGTACCTGACGTCGATTGGAACGAAGCAGCCCAGTTGGAAGTATTACGACAAGGTCTATCTGTGGAGCTGAAAGACTCACTGCAGCACTGCGACATCCCATCGGATCTCACGGAATTTGCCAAAATGTGCTGGAAAAGAGACTCACAAATCCGCGCCCGAGCTGCGCAGAGAAAGTCCGGAAGATGGACAGCAGGGTCAAAGAAACACGAAACCACGAGCAACATCATACCTGCCCCAGACACAGCACCAGCAGGCACCGTGGCAGGTTACCACGGCCCTGCTCCAATGGACCTATCAGCAGTCAAGGGGATGAAAATTACGCCAGAGGAACGAAAAAGACGCAGGGAAGGAGAATGGTGTATGTACTGTGGGGATTCAGGGCACTTCGCAGCAAGTTGCCTGAGAAAATTAAAAGCAGCATCATGGCAGGTGGAAGTAACACCTTTTAAGAAAGCAGCAAATGAAATGGACGCAGATTCGGGAAAAGAAGTCGCGTCGGGATAAGTCTAGGCCAGTGCAAAAGGAAGGCCATTGCGCTGGGCACGAATCTCCTTTGTCTACAGCTGTTAAGTCTCGTTTTGGAATTTCGCAGTTCACGATTAGTAACGCATATATTAAGGAATCTTTAATGGAAAGCAAGTATCTTGTTGTGAAATGTTCGCTGAAAATCAGAGACAGGTTAATCAATACACAGACTTTAATTGACTGCGGAGCAACAGGAATAGCATTTGTGGACAAACATTTTGTTCGCCATCATCAATTAGAAGAGAAGGCATTACGAGAATCAAGTGAGTTAGAGGTTATCGATGGAAGGCCCACTGAATCAGGAACTATTACGACCATGGCCAAGTTAAATATGGGAATATGATCACATCATGAGCAACTACCAGCGTTCGTAACAAAGTTGGGGCATTATCCGATCGTGCTAGGATTGCCATGGTTACAACTTCACGACGTAACAGTTAAGATCCAGGCACCAATGATCTGCTTCGAAAGCAGCTACTGTCAACAGCATTGCCAACATCATTCGAGCGTATGGATATGGGGCAATCACATGGAAACAACAGCAGCAGATGCGGAAAAACCAAAATTAGACATCTGCGCAGTTGCAGCATCACCTTTCGTGAGATGAGTCAGCAGGGGGAAACTCAAGGTTTACGCCATCACACTGTACGAAATTAACAAAGCCTTGGGAATAAAGGATCTACAAGAATAGTCCCTCGAAGAAGTCATCCCCAAGGAATACCATGATTTTTACCCCTGTTCAGCAAGGTAATAGCTGAAACACTACCACCGCACCGACCCTACGATCACAAGATTAAGTTACAGGAGGGCTTCATACCACCGATTGGGCCTATTTACAGCTTATCCCGAGAAGAGCTACAAGTTTTGATGCAATGGATAGAGAAGAACTTGTGCAAGGGATTTATCCGGTTGTCTGCATCACCTTGCAGAGCCCCAGTACTCTTCGCTCCAAAGCCGGAGGAGGCTTAAGATTCTGGGTCCATTACCGAGGCCTGAATGAAGGAACAATAAAAAACCGGTACCCCCTACCATTAATCCAAGAAACCCTGCTAAGACTCTCGAAGGCTCGCTATTATACCAAGCTAGATGTCCGCGATGCACATAACATGATTAGAATCGCAGAAGGGGACGAATGGAAAACGGCTTTCAGAACCTGCTATGGACTGTTTGAATCACTGGTTATGCCCTTCGGACTTACCAAAGCACCAGCATCCTTCCAAGAATTCATCAACAACATACTACGACCCTTCCTAGACATCTTCTGCACGGATTTTTTGGACGACATCCTTATCTACAGCGATAATCTGCAGGAACACAAAGAACACGTCAGAGCAATCATGACCGCACTCAAGGAAGCTGGTCTCTACCTAAAAGCAGAAAAATGCGAATTCCATAAGGAAGAAGTCAAGTACCTATGGTTAATTTTGGGGTAAATGGAATAAAAATGGATCTGGAGAAAGTCCATGCAGTTGAAAATTGTGAAGCACCAGGGAAACTTAAAGAAGTTCAGGCCTTTTTAGGCTTCGCCAACTTCTACCAACGATTCATATGGAATTACAGTAGGGTGGTACAACTGCTAACAAAACTGACGAAAAAGCTAATACCCTTGTATTGGGGACCCGATCAGAAAAGAGCATTCGCCGAACTCAAGTTAGCTTTTACGATGGCGCCAGTACTAGCCCATTTCGACTATGAAAAAGAGATAGTCCTCGAAACCGACGCCTCAAGTTACGTATCCGCAGGAGTTCTCTCTCAGTACAACAATCAAGGAGTGCTACATCCAGTGGCCTTCATTTCCAAAAAACATTCGCCTTCCGAAGACAATTACGAAATTTATGATCAAGAATTATGCCCGATAGTTAAAAGTTTGGAACAGTGGAGGCCTGAGTGCGAAGGTTCAGCACATCCGATTAAGATTCCCACAGATCACAAGAACCTGGAATACTTCAGGACGTCGAAACTGTTAAACCGAAAGCAGACATGGTGGTCCGAATTTCTCTCCCGCTTCAAGTTCAAAATTATTTATCGCCCAGGCAAACAAGGGCAAACACCTGATGCACTCACAAGAATGCCAGGAGACATTCCTCCGCAACAGGGGGCAGAAAAAACCCAGCAAATCGTGCTAAAAACAGAAAACCTCGACATGGACTACGCAAAACTTTGGTAGTGGTGTTTGCAGAGATGGTCAATCTGGACAACGATTCAACCAGCGCCGAAGAATTATGGAACTGGGTAAAAAGGGTGTGTCAACAATATCCGTACGACAGCAGCGAAGGACTATGCACCCACAACGAACAACCATTGGAAATTGCCGAAATACAAATCCAACCAACGGACAAGGACAAACTCAAATGGATCCAGGAATGTCATGATTCTCCAGTCGCGGGGCATCCAGGACGAGCAAAAACCTATGACCTGCTAAGTCAAAGCTATTCCTGGAACCAAATGAAAAAGGAACCGGACCGCTATGTACGAAACTTCCACACCTGCCAGCGGAGTAAGGCAATCCACAGAAAGACCCATGGATTACTATGACCACTGGAGATACCGGAGCAACGATAGAAGGACTTGAGCATGGACTTCGTAGTCGGACTGCCAGAAAGTGAAGAATTCAACGTGGTATGGGTAGTGGTCGATCGCCTAACAAAATGCGTCATCTGGTACCGTGCACAGACAACGTGGACGGAAAGAAATTGGGCGAAATGTACATTAAGGAAGTTTTCAGACTGCATGGACTTCCCGAAACAATAGTGTCGGCTCAAGGGCCGCAATTCGTGTCAGAATTCTGGAAACACGTTTGCGAAAGATTGGGAATCGAACGAAGGCTGTCAACCGCATTTCATCCTCAGACCGACGGCAAAACTGAAAGAGTCAATGCAGTAATGGAACAGTATCTCCGAACTTTGTTAATTACCAGCAGAACGATTGGGTCTGGTGGTTACCATTGGCAGAATTCGCAGCTAATAATCATACCTCGGAAACGACTAATTGCTCCGCGTTTTTTGGCAACTACGGCTTTCACCCAGGAATGACCTTGGCCAACATCCAATCAAAGATCCTAACGATATTCGCGAAGTCAACACCCAGCAGATGGCCCAACGGATGGAACAACTTTTCAATGAACTCAGGCAGAAATGAAAAGAGACCAAGCCTTACAGTCTGAACAGGCCAACAAGTCCCGAAGGGTCGGCATGCCATTAGAAGTCGCGATAGAGTATGGCTGCACGCACAAAATATATCAACAATCCGACCAAGCAAGAACTCAACTGGAAACGAATAGGGCCGTACGAGATCACCAAGGTCATTAGTCCCTGGGCCTACGAATCAAATTACCAAATCAACTATACATTCACGACGTTCAACCGATATCCAGACTAGAGAATGCCGCCCAGGATCCCCTTTCGAATCCAAAGCAAGAACCACCACCACCGGTAATAGTGAACGGACAAGAGGAGTACGAAGTTCAGCGAATGACGATTCCTGACTGCCGGAGGCACCTGCAGTATTTGGTAAAATGGAGACACGACAGCGCATCGGACCGACCAACGTAGATGGACTTAAGGCTATCGACGATTTCACACAGAACAACCTGGCAAGCCCGATCGTGAACCTCGTAGGTACTCGGCATTGGAGAGGGGGAAGCTACTGTCACGGTTGTGTTGAGTGACGATCAGTGTGGAGTGATGATCGGTGAATAATCAACACGACGAGAATGAAATCAGGTTTCGAACGGAGGCTAAAGCACGACGAGAATGAAATCACGTTTTGAATGGAGGCTAAAGCATGACGAGAATGACATTCAGGGCTTGCGATGAATCAGGTCGAGGGCTAATGCACGACGAGAATGAAATCAGGTTTCGAATTATGGTTTTACGGAACGACGGAAATAGTACGAAAGCGGTGTACAAAGAACGGAGTTTCTCAGGACAGGGCGTGGTGACTGCAAAGTGTTAAGCGTACTGACCTAGTGGTTAATGTTACTATTCTGTATAGATGGTAACATTTCTGCCAGCAAAGTTATGAAGTGGCCAAATTTATAGAGACTAAAACTAAACCCCCCATATTCCACCCAAGTGGCCTCACCAACAAAAAATGAAAATTAATTTGTGGTGTTGATTATATATTGTTCTGCAATAGAAATCATCAAATTTTTTACTGACAGGGGTCCGTGAATCCTTGTCACCCCATGAAAACTCACAGCGAACAAAGTCACTTCCAACCTTCTTTAAAGTAAATGAGAATCAGAAAAAAGTTATGTATCCATGGGACTTATTACTTCTACACTTTCCGCAAAGGAGGAAGTGCCGGTTTTGACCTCAGTTGACATGTTAGGTGTGTATCTTGTCGCTAGGTGCAGTCCGCATAACCGCTTTACAGTCACCACGCCCTGTCCGGAGAAGATCCGTACAAAGAACAGCAGGAGTTTGGGTGTATTATGGAACGAGTGCAATCACTGTATATAAACCAGGCATTCGGCCGAGGATAAGTTTCTTTCTTCACTCGTTCCCTCGTCTATGAAACAATCAATTAGCTTCGGCTTTCACTTCTTTCACACTCAGTGATTCTGGATCGAGTCTCCTGTATACAGTCCTCGCATCGTAGCTACAGGCTACCCTCGGACTTCTTAGCCATCCGACTTTCATTTTATAACCGTTAGAATCCAGAGCCCTGAACCCTCGATACCGAGCCTGAACCCTTGACATTGGTGGTACACTTGGAGCCGAACTGGCAGGTGCATTTGGAGCCAGGGCTCACCTGGAATGGAGCATTAACATTTCAATCATGTGAACTTGGAGGTTCACTTTGTGCACTTTGAACAGCACTTTGAACAAGTGTGGCGCATTGGGTGCAGGCTGGCTGGTGGCGGTTAAGGTAGGCAGCCTGGACGTGATCGAGCTGAAATGGCTCTCGGCTGGCTGGACAGAATGATGCAGGGCTGGCTCTCGGCTGGCTGGAGATGATCAAGCTGGAATGGCTGTCGGCTGGCTGGACGCGATCGAGCCGAAATGGCTCTCGGATGGCAGCACACAATCGAGCAAGACTGGCTCTCGGCTGGCGGGAGATGATCGAGCAGGAATGGCTTTAGGCTGGCTGGACGCGATCAAGCGGAAATGGTTCTCGGCTGGCCGGGCACGAACGAGCAGGGCTCACATTGGGCTGGGTGGCTGGAGATGATCGTGCAGGAATGGGTTTTGGCTTGTGGACACGATCTAACCGGAATGGCGCTCAACTGGCTGGACGCGATTGATTACGGCTGGCGCTCGGCTGGCGGTGGATGATCAAGCTGGGTTGGTTCACCGCTGGCTGGATGCAATTGAGTAGAGCGGCTCTTGGCTGGCGGCAGCTGATCAAGTTCGGCTAGCTCGTTACATCGATTAAAATTGTCTGTACATCTATTAGCATTGCAAATCTTGAAAGCAATCGTGAGAGAGAGAGACGTATCATAGAGTTGAACTTAAAACTTAGAACTTAGAACTTAGAACTTAGAGTGCAAATACGGTTGAAAGTAAGGCGGCGGAAAAGTAGTGGAACAGGAAGAGCCTAACTAGTCAAGCCGACAGCCGGGTAACTTGCGACGGACGCAATCGAGCCAGGCTGGCTTTCAGCAGGCTGGAGATGATCAGGCTGTTTTGGCTCTCCGTTGGCTGGATGCGATCGAGTAGGGCTGGCTCTGGGGTGGCTGGTGATGATTGAGCTGGGATGGCTATCGGCTGGCTGGAGATGATAATGATCTCATCTGGCTGGCGGTGTTGCCACCGAGCACCAAGCACTATGCAATTTGAATGGGCAGACGAAGATCTCAGAGTGATATGCGACTGTATGAATATATAGCGCCCAGAGCTGCTTTGATAGTGTATTAAATCGCACCGGCGCAGATGTACATATTACCCTGCCTACCAACGTTGGAGGATTTTTTCACGCTGGGCTTTGACTGTGTTTTTCCTTTTGCGCAGTTTCAATTGAGGCTTTCACTTGAATACTCAGTCCACCAAACTCTGGCCAGAGTATGAAGCCTAGGGTTATGAGTATAGTGCTGCAGCATGGTCTGCAAGAAAATATGAAAGAATATCTGCGCAGAGGGAAAAACACAGTGAAAGCCACCTGAAGGCCTGAAAGTTCGCCCTACTTTCAAGAAATTCAAAAAATCATATATCTTTGTAGGTTACCGTACACTATTACTCTCGCCACTGTAAATGAACTCAGAATCTGTAGTGCATAAGTAACCGGAGAATTAAACCAATAATTGGCGGACAACCCTGCTCCCAGCATAAGCCAGGCCATCAATCAACTACTTCTCAGAGCTGGTATGACTGGGAATTGAACCGGTGGGATTTTAGAATCCACTTTTGAAATAGTTGTCAGCTAACCATTGCGCCACAAAGACATATGATGCTTGAAGGAAAGCGAGTGTCAATATTGCCCGGTGATTTGTGGGCCAAGTTTCAACTGCTTTGGCTCCATTTAAGTTCTTCAGTTCTTATCGTATCAGGATATCATCTATGTGTTCAATGTGTAGTTTGCTGCGCTCATTCGCTCCAAGAGTCAGATTTACGATCGCAGCAATTTTTGTGGTGCGGCTGTAGACACAGGGCAACAATAGTGTCAAAATCGATGATTCTGCAGAGCGACTCTGTGAATTTTGATTCGATTGCAAATCAGAATGTCGCAGGTGAAAGAGCGCATGAAACTACACATTTCATGAATAGATTGTGTCATGATACGATGAGAATTCAAAAACTTAATTGGAGCCAAAGTTATGGGCTTGCAAGAGAACGCATATCACTTTGCGAAGTGCCTTGTGACGGTTAACTCACTGTGTTTGTCTGGCTGGTCTAATTGCGTCCAGCTAGCCGAAAGCCAACCCAGCTTGATGATCTCCAGCCAGCCGAGAGCCAGTCAACTCGATAGTGTCCAGCCAGCCGAGAGACATTTCGGTTTGATGGCGTTCAGCCAGCAGAGAGCCAGACCAGCTCGATCACATCCAGCCAGCCGAAAGCCAGCCAAGCTTGATCATATCCAGCCAGCCGAGAGCCAGCCACACTCAATAGCGACGAGCCAGCAGATAGCCATTTCGGCTCGATGGCGTTTTGCCAGCCGAGAGCCCAACCACCTCGAACACATCCAGCCAGCGGAAAGCCAGCCAGCTGAATTATCTCCTACCAGCCGAGAGCCAGTTATACTCGATAGCTTCCAGCAAGCTTCCAGCCAACCCAACTCAATCATCTCCAGCCAGCTGTGAGTCAGTCATACTCGATGACGTCCAGCCAGCGAAGAGCCATGTCGGCTCGATCGCGTCCAGCCAGCCAATATCCAGACAAGTTCAATCACGTCCAGCCAGACCAAAGCCAGCCCAGCTCGATCATCTCCAGCCAGCCGAGAGCCAGCCATAGTCGATAGCGTCCAGCCAGCGAAAGCCAGCCCAGCTCAATCATCTCCAACCAGCTGAGCGCCAGCCATACTCGATGGCGTCCAGCCAGCCGAGAGCCAGCCCAACTCGACCGCGTCCAGCCAACAGAGAGTCAGACCAGATCGATCGTGTCCAGCCAGCGGAGGGCCAGACCAGCTCGATCGCGTCAGCCAGCCGAAAGCCAGCCCAGCCCGATCGCGTCAAGCCAGCCGACAGCTAGCCCGGCCGATCATGTCCCGCCAGCGAGAGCCATTTCGACTCGATCGCGTCTAGCCAGCCGAGGTCATTCCGACCCTATCGCGTCTAGCCGCCGAGAGCCATTCTGACTGATCGCGTCTAGCCTGCCGAGAGCCATTCCGACTTGATCGCTCTAGCCAGCCAAGAGCCATTTCGACTCCATCGCTCCCAGCCAGCCAAGAGCCACACCAGCTCGATCCCGTCCAGCCAGCCGAGAACCATTCCGACTGATCGCTTCTAGCTGAGCCGAGAGCCATTTTGACTCGGTCCGTCCCGCCAGCCGAGAGCCATTTCGACTCGATCGCATCTAGCCAGCCGAGAGCCATTTCGACTCCATCGCTCCCAGCCAGCCGAAAGCCAGCCCTACTCGATCGCCTCCCGCCAGCCGAAAGCCAGCCCTACTCGATAGCATCCAGCCATCCGAGAGCCATACCAGCCCGATCTGTCCAGCCAGCCCAAAGCTAGCCCGTGCAATCATGTCCCGCCAGCCGAGAGCAATTTCGACTCGATCGCGTCCAGCCAGCTGAGCGCCATTTCAACTCGATCGCATCTAGGTAGCCGAGAGCCATTTCGACTCCATCGCTCCCAGCCAGCCGAGAGCCAGACCAGCTCGATCTCGTCCAGCCAGCCGATAGCCATTCCGACTCGATCGCATCTAGCCAGCCGATAGCCATTTTGACTCGGTTGCATCCAGCCTGCCGAGAGCCAGACCGACTCGATCCCGTCCAGCCAGCCGAGAGCCATTCGACTCAATTGCATCCAGCCAGCCCAGAGCAAGCCCGGCTCTATCAGTGCAGGCAACCGTGAGCCAGCCAAGGTCATTCGTCTCCCACTAGTTGAGTGCCACCCAGCCTGTATCGATCTTCTCTGCCCGTGCCCTGACTCGAAGTGTACCTGTATGTGCTGCTCCAAGTGCTGCTCCAAGTGCTGCTCCCAGTGCTTCTTCAAGTGCTACTCCAAATGCTGCTCCAAGTGCTGCTACAGGTGCATTCGAGATCTACCATCATGTTTTGTATATAGTTACCACTCAATGTGTGTATCAAGACTGTGACCGTAAATCAAAGAAGTGCCAGGTCTCCCAAGTGTGCGGAAGTGGTTGAGGAGCATCACATGTATATTCAAAAACGACAAAGACAACAAGAAGCGAAAGCAGAGATGACGTCACGATGCCAAGACCCACACATGGTTGGATTCACGCAAAAGTATGAGTTTTGTGAGATGGAGGGAGAAGAATGGCTTTCATTGATTGACTCACAATAATCCAGCCAGCCGAGAGTCAGCCCTCTCGATCGCGTCCAGCCAGCCGGAGCTATTTTGGCTCAATCGCGTCCAGCCAGCCGAAAGCCAGCCCAGCTCAATCAACTCCAGCCAGCCGAGCGCCAGCCATACTCGATCTTCTCCAGCCAACCGAGAGCCAGTTCGGCTCATCACGTCAAGCCAGCCGAGAGCCAACCCAGCTCGGTCATCTCCAGCCAGCCAAACCAGCCTACTGATCTCATCATCAAGCAGAGAGCCAGGTTGACTCGCTCACGTCCAGCCAGCCGAGAGCCAGCCCTATCGATCGCTTCCAGCCAGCTGAGAGCCATTTCGGCTCGACCGCATCAAGTCAGCCCAGATACATCGCACTTTGTGGCTAACCGTATTCGGACTAGCTACGAGTTTGTGTCCATGGACACAAACTCGTAGCTAGTCTCAACATAGCCTAGTGTTGTTTTGTTTTACGACTATGGTTCTCCCAGCTTGATCATTTCTAGCCAGCCGAGAGTCAGCCCTACTCGATTACGTCTAGCCAGCCGTGAGCCAGCCCAGCCCGATCATCTCCAGCCAGCTGTGAGCCATCCATACCCAATTGCGTCTAGCCAGCCCAGAGCCAGACCAGCTCGATCACGTGCAGCCAGCCGAGAGCCAGCCATACTCGATTGCGTCCAGCCAGCTGAGAGCCAAACCAGCTCGATCGAGTCCAGCCAGCCGAGAGCCAGCGCAGCTCGATCATCTCCACCCAACCGAGAGCCATCCATACTCGATCACATCCAGCCAGCTGAGAGTCATTTCGGCTCGATCGCATCCAATCAGCCGAGAGCCAGACCAGCTCGATCGCGTCCAGCCAGCCGAAAGCCATCCTAGCTCGATCATCTCCAGCCAGCGAGAGCCAGCCCTACTCTATCGCATCCAGCCAGCCGAGGCCATTACGGCTCGATCGCGTCCAGCCAGTCGAAAGCCATCCCAGCTCGATCTTGTACAGCCAGCCGAGAGCTATTTTGGCTTGAGAGCCAGACCAGCTCAATCGCGTCCAGCCAGCCGAAAGCCAGCCAGCCGAGAGCCAGCCCTACTAAATCACGTCCAGCAAGCTGAGAGCCAGACCAGCTCGATCACGTCCAGCCATCCGAAGCCATCCTAGCTCATCTCCAGTCGGAGCCAGCATACTCGATCGCCTCAGCCAGCTGAGAGCATTCGGCCATCCAGCCAGCCGAGAGCCAGCTATACTCATTGCCATCCAGCGAGAGCCAGCCTAGCTCAATTATCTTGCCAGCCAGCCAGCCAGGCCGAATGTCAGCCCAACTCAATCATCTCCAGCCAGCCGTGAGCCAGCCATACTCGATGGCGTCCAGCCAGCCAAGAGCCATTTCGGCTAGATCGCGTCCTGTCAACCGACAGACACCAGACTGTATCGATCTTTATCGCCCGTATCCTGGCTTCATGTGCCCCTGCAAGGGCAGTTCCAAGTGCTGCTGCAAGTGCTGCTCCAAGTGCCGCTGCAAGTGCTGCTCCAAGTGCAGCCCCAAGTGCTGCTGCAAGTGCAGCTCCAAGTGCATTCGAGATCTACCATCATTTTTTGTATATAGTTAGCACTAAATATATGAATCAAGACTATGACCGAAATAAAAAGTGCCGGGTCTCCCAAGGGTGCCGAAGTAGGATGAAGAGCATCACATGTATTATTCAGAAACGACAAATACGACGAAGAAGCGAAAGTAGAGATGACGTCACGATGCCAAGACCCACACAAGGGTGGATTCACGAAAAAGTATTAGTTGTGTGAGATGGAAGGAGATGAATAGCTCTCATTGATTGACACACACAATAATCCAGCCGGCCGAGAGCCAGCCCAGCTGGACCCCGTCCAGTCAGGCAAGCTCAATAATTTCCATCCAGCCGAGAGTCAACCCTACTCGATCGCATCCAGCAGCCGAGAGTTATTTCGGCTCGATCGCGTTAGCCACCGAAAGCTACCCCTGTTCGATCATCTCCAGCCAGCCGAGAGCCATTTCGGCTCGATCACGCCTAGCCAGCCGAAACCCAGCCCAGCTCAATCATCTCCAGCCAGCCGAGAGCCAGTCATACTCGATAGCGTCCAGCCAGCCGAAACCCAGCCCGGCTCAATCATATTCAGCCAGCCGAGAGCCAGTCAACTGGATGGCGTCCAGCCATCCGAGAACCATTTCGGCTCGATCACGCCTAGCCAACCGAAAGCCAGCCCAGCTCAATCATTTCCAGCCAGCCGAGAGCCATTTCGGCTGATCACATCCAGCCAGCCGAAAGCCAGCCCAGCTCAATCATCTCCCGCCAGCGAAAGCCAGCCATACTCGATCGTGTCCAGCCGCCGAGAGCCATTTCGGCTAGATCACGTCCAGCCAGCGAGAGCCAGCACAGCTCGATCATCACCAGCCAGCCAGCCGAGAGCCTGCCCTACTCGCTCACTGCTATCCAGCGAGAGCCATTTCGGCTTGATAGCGTTCAGCCAGTTGAGAGCCAGACCAGCTTGATCAGTCTAGCCAGCCGAAGCCAGCCCAACTCAATCATCTCCATCCAACCGTGAGCCAGCCATACTCGATGGCGTCCAGCCAGCCAAGAGCCAATTCGGCTCGATCGGGTCCAGCCAGCCAAAAGCCAGACCAGCTCGATCACGTCCAGGCAGCCCAAAGCCAGCCCAGCTCAATCATCCCTCGCCAGCCAGTAGCCAGCACTACTCGATCACGTCCAGCCAGCCTCCAGCCAGCCATCAGCAAAAACAGGTTTTTGTTGATTAAGGTTATTCAACGTTCTGCGCCCATGAATGCCGAAACACAATGTGGGCATTGACGAGAATGAACCTTGGAGGTGCATCGTCGCGAAGATGTAATGAGATATTCAGGAAGCATTCATGAATGCTCCATGAACCTCGCTAAGCAAAGCGGAAATTACTCATTTCACCCGCTAGGCTAGATGTTTGAGGTCACAATTGCAATTTCCGAACAAAAGTACGCTTGTATACGAGTTCTCATTAAACTAAGATCTAGCCTCTGACACTAATTACTAGCTTCACAGTCTTATTTTCCCAATACTGCACCATCCGACTACACTAAGTACGATAACCGGAGTAGAGCAGCCAGTTGAGAGCCCATAATGAACGTACCCCAGCGTATTTGCACCGTCTTAATGTACTTAGCGAGACGAATTGAATGGCCCTATCCATGGGTTAATTGGAGTTGAACTGCAAAAGTGAGATGAATTCAGTGGGAGAAGGAGGAGGAGGAGGAGGAGCAGTGGAGCAGCTGGTCGAGAGCCAATAATGGAAGTACGCCAGCGTGCTTTCACCGTCTTGATGTACTCGTCAAGGCAAATCGATCAAGCGTACCCACGAGTCAATCAGAGTTGATCTGGAAAAGTTCGATGGGGGTCAGTGGTGCAGCCGGAGGAGGAGGAGGAGGAAGAGGAGGAGCAGTAGAGTAGCCGGTCGAGAGCCAATAATGAACGTACGCCAGCGTGCTTGCACCGTCATGATGTTCTGGCCAAGGCGAATCGATTAAGCGTACCCACAAGTAAATCGGAGTTGATCTGCAAAAGTTCGAAGGGGTTCAGTGCTGAAGAAGGAGGAGTAGGAGGAGGGGGAGTAGAGCACCCAGTCGAGAGCCAATAATGAACGTACGCCAGTGTGCTTGCACCGTCTTAATGTACTTGTCAAGGCAAATCGATGTAGCGTACCCACAATCGGAGTTGATCTGCAAAAGTTCGAAGGGGGTCAGTGCTGAAGAAGGAGGAGTAGGAGGAGGAGGAGTAGAGCAGCCAGTCGAGAGCCAATAATGTACATACGCTAGCGTTCTTGCACCGTCTTGATGTTCTCGTCAAGGCGAATCGATTAAGCGTACCCAAGAGTAAATCGGAGTTGATCTGCAAAAGTTCGAAGGGGGTCAGTGCTGAAGAAGTAGGAGTAGGAGGAGGAGGAGTAGAGCAGCCAGTCGAGAGCCAATAATGTACGTACGCCAGCATGCTTGCACCGTGTTGATGTTCTCGTCAAGGCGAATCAATTAAGCGTACCCACGAGTAAATCGGAGTTGATCTGCAAAGGTTCGAAGGGGGTCAGTGCTGACGAAGGAGGAGGAGGAGGAGGAGGAGTAGAGCAGCCAGTGGAGAGCCAATAATGTACGTAAGCCAGCGTGCTTGCACCGTCTTGATGTACTCGTCAAGGCGAATCGATTTAGCATACCCACGAGTCAATCGGAGTTGATCTGCAAAAGTTCGAAGGGGTCAGCGTTGAAGAAGGAGAGTAGGAGGAGGAGGATAGAGCAGCCAGTCGAGTGCCAATAATGGATGTACGCGGGCATGCTTGCACCATCTTGATCTACTCGTCGAGGCGAATCAATTAAGCATACCCACAAGTCAATCGGAGTGATCTGCAAATGTTCGAAGGGGTCAGCAGCGGAGGAGTAGAGAGATTGAAGGCTTGGTGCAGCGAGTGAATTACTTTGGTGTAGCATATACATTGTGGTTCGTAAATAATGATGGTGATGGTGATGGCAATGGTGATGGCAATGGCAATGGTGATGGCATGGTGATGGTGATGGCAATGGTATGGTCATGGTGATGGTGATGGCAGGTGATAGCGATGGTGATGGCAATAGTGATGGTGATGGTGATGGTGATGGCGATGGTGATAGCGATGGTGGTGGCGATGGTGATGGCAATGGTGATGGCGATGGTGATGGTGATGGTGATGGTGATGGTAACAACAGTGCAAATAAAGGGTGAGTAAGCAGAATTAGAATTGGGTGTGTAAATGGTTGTCAGGGAGATGGTGATGGTGATGGCGATAGTGATGGTGATGGTAATGGTGCAAATAAAGGGTGGAGCCA
>WHVE01000981.1:0-40491 GCA_015178995.1 Trichophaea hybrida
TTACAGCTATGCAGCCCATATCCGAGTCTACATCTGGTAAGGTTATATATCACATGTATATCTATATACCTCCGACAACCACCCACACCTCCGCTTGGTTTCGCCAAGCCACCTTTTATCAGATCACATCGATTATCTTCAGAACTCTTAGGCTTCGGAGTTCAGCTATTCTGCTAGAATAGTCTTTAGAAGCGCCAAAAAATATGTCTTTTCCTGGGGATCTTAATGCCTGCCAGGCCTCGCAAGCGTCTACCGACTACGGATCCTTTCTCACTCAAGTTCCCACCTACCAACCCTACAATGGAGATGAAATTATGAATCTCCCACTTCCTCTCCCCAACGTACACCATGTCAGTGCAAGCATGCCCTCTCAGAATAGCCAGATCAACAATTACGAAAATCCGTCACAATACAGTGCACTTGGAGATACGAGACACATCTACAACACGCCCAGCATGCCAGGAATGATGCCAAGTTCCTACATGGAATACGCGGAAATCCACCAAGAACCATCCACGGTGAGGATGTGGGCAGAGGTTGAAAATGTTGACGATCAGGAAATGTCAGAGTCAGGGACCGACCTCTCTCCTCTCGCCACCATCGAAAGCACTCCCAGGCAGAAGCCTCGTCTCGAAATCATCCCCGGCACTCCGATGGAAAACCTCGGAGCCCACCCGGAGCAAGCTAGGAGTGCCCTGGCACAAAAATTATTGCAGCAAGCCTCACCCTCCAGCAAAGTGGTGGAAACCCAGCTGGAAGGGGGAATGGATTTGACCCTGAAAAATCGGAACATAGAGGGTGACGATTGGGATAACGAAAGTGACGAGAGCGAAAGTGACGAAGAAATGATGTCACCAACCAAGCTAGCCTATGAGAGAAAGGCAAGTGTCAAGCCAAGACAACCAATAAGGTTTCCCACCACCACACGCAAGCCGAGAGCAGGCCCCATTTGGCATAATCAGTGGGAAGACCAGTCCAATCACGGACAGAAGGAGAAGATCGAAGAATTGATCGGCAAAGTCGACCATATCAGAGAATGGTAAGAGAAGGCGATCCAATTGGAAGAAGGAGAAAAAGCCGAGTGGGGGGCGCTCAGAGATTGGGCGATACTGAGAACAGAGGAAGAAGGCAGAGCCAAGGAGCATAGGATGGTAATGTCGAGCAGGAAAATGGCGATGGACGCCAGGTATATCGAAACAAAGGGGCAGATGCAGGAACAGCATGACAAGCTCAATCGAATCCTTGTGTTCTGCGAAATGATCAAAAAAGAAGAAGAGGTGCCTGATAAGAAGAAATTGAATCAGATGGCAGACATGATTTGTGGCAGGATGTGCAGTTTTTTCCAAGCAAAGCAGAAAGAGATGGACGAAAAGAAAGAAGAAACAAAAGAAGAGAACAAGGCGATTCGCAGGCAAGTGCAGAAGGCCCTAGGAATCACAGATATGGAATCCGAAGTAAGCGAAGAACAGAGGGCCAGGGTGGAAGAGCAGGTGGAAGCGGCCCTGCAAATGGAAATTGACGGACAGGGCTTGGAGAATTCAAAGCATGCCCCAACAATTATGCCAGGAGGAACGAAGCCAGAGCCAGTGGCACTCGGGAACTCAACGGCAAAGGCACAGGCACCGGCACCACCGGCGGTACCGAGATCAATTCAGCTCAAAGGAAAAGCGAAACCTACGCTACTCGCACCACTGAAATCCCAGGGAAGCAAGGAGGGTGGAGCCAAGGGAGCGAAAGAGTCGCCCAAAGCACCGGCACCACCACAACAACAGCAGGCGAAGAAATCAGAAGTTAGAAAGGCGACCTACACGGAAAAGTTGGCGGCATTGGTAGCAGGACAAAACAAGAAGGATGAGGTGGGATTCCAGGTAGTAGGAAGAAAGAAGGAGAAGAAAGATGAAAAGAAGGAGGTGAGTGGCCTGGAACCCATACCCACTAACAAAAACACGCAGGAGAATGGGAGAGTCACGTTCAGGAGAAACAATGGCATCCCGGTCGCCTTGAAGAAAGACACGGAAATCGTATCCGAATGTCATGGTTGTGTTGAGTGAGGATCGAGGGAGGAATATGGATCGATGGTTGGGATACAGGAATACGAAGGAAATCAGGTTTTGTTGGTTGGAATCAGGTTTTGTTGGAAAGAATCAGGGTTTGTTGGTTGGAATCAGGTTTCGTTGGTTGCGTTGTAAATATGGCGTGATGGTTGTGGCGTATGCCACAGATTGAATGGGTTGCATACATAGTTGGGTGGAGTTAGGATGTATTTTGGAACGAGTGAGCAAAGGTGGCAATGGTCGCATTCACTGTATATAAGGATGATGGATTCGCAGAGGATAGGTTTGTTCTTCACTCGTTCTCTAGTCTATAAAACAATCAATAGCTTCGGCACCAACCTCTGTTCACTTCTGTGATTCCGGATTTCGAGTCTCTAGTTTGTTACGCAGTACCTGCGATCACTGTATCCTCCCGTTTGGTTTTTATAACCGCTAGAACTCCGAGCCTTGAAACCCTGACAGAAGAACGAGTCTACAATCGATTCTACCGGTTATAATTCACTTTTGGAGACACTCCTGCATTGTGTGCCTGTGGAAACATCGACGAGAAAGATCCACGCAGTTCTGCATGCCAGCATTCGACAGCAACACACCTCAACAATCCCGAATCAATTTCCTCGACCTAGCTGGTCGAACCATCAACCTCTTCAAACAAGAACCCCTGAACGCCTTTGATAGCGTCGACGCTATCCTCAACAAACCTTGAGGAACCTTTGGAAGCATACTTCTGGGACGAACCACAAGCGGTATCTCCTTGGAATAGCTACTGGACAGAAGCAGCAAGCAACGGAGGAGGCCTCCAAATTGACGACTCAGAATTTAAAAACTTCTGGACCAAGTATTACGGTCTTCACATCGACTGCCAGAATGAGGAACCGTGCTACTGCGAATATAACTGCGGAGGGACGCATACAACAATCGGCAGCGCAGCAGAAGCTCAATCAACAACATCTGAGTCCACGATCAAAGGAATACAGAAGGACATAGAAAGCCAAATCCCGTGGGCGGAATACAACGAACGAAAAGCGAACAAAGGAAAGGGAGTTGACAGCGAATTACATTAAGCCCCTTTACCAACCCCGCTGATCATCCTAACAACACCCAGCAAACATGAGGTGTTCTTCTGGTGGATGGTCAAACCGTTTCTAGAAGTAGAAATCGAAGCGGCAGTTCAACAAATCCAAGACAACATAGACAATCTCAGAGACTGTTTGTCAGAACCTCGCCTCCTAACAGCCGCCTCTCTACATGATCAGAAGGATGTCCGGAGAATCCTCGAGATCCACTCGCAACATCACGTTGACTGGAGCTTTAAAATAGAACTGGAAAACGTAGCAGCAAAAAATACGGGAATCATGAACGAAACACAGCTCAGCCGTCACATCACGGACATCAACAGAGGACTAACAGCACTGAGCCAACTACCGACAACCAGCAGATTGAACGAATTGCTCAAGGAACAGCAATCTGTGAAGAATGCGGAAGCACGAATATCGGAGTTGTTGGCAGAAGGAGACAATGTCGTCCAAGAGAGGGATAACTTGAAGCAGGAGTTACTGCTTACCCAACAAACAGCAGACGCCGAAACGACACCGCAGGCATGCAGTCCTGGGGATCTGGAAGAAGAAGTCCGGATTCTAAAACAAACATTGGAGGAATCAAATCCAGACCTGGCGGAACTGAGGAAAGATCTGGAAGACGCTCAGGCTCAAATGGAGATATTCAGGGACCTGGCGGAAGGAAATCGGCAGCAGGTAACCAGGATACTGAAGTTGACAGAAGGAAGAAGGAGAGAAACAGGAGAAGGGACGGAAAGGGAGGAGCGTGAGGAAAAGGAAAATGACATTACCAGCTTCTCAGGAGAAGATAGGAAGGAACTTCGAGAGTGGAAGGTGCAGTTGGCATTAATGATAGCCAGAAAACCGAAGGCTTTCAACAACGAACAGAAGAAACTGAGGTACGCTGCTGGATGTCTAAAAGGAGTGGCTCTGGCACAGTTAATGCCACACTGTGACGAAATATCAGGGGAAGTCAAGCTCAACACCGTGAAAGACCTAGTTGACCTGCTGGATGTAGCATTTGGAGATCGGGACGGAGCAGCAACGGCAAAAAGGGGACTCGAGAAACTCAGACAACGCGACCGCGAATTCTCCCATTACTACACGGAATTGCAAAGATACGTAGTAGACACCAAGTGGAACAAAGATGTCACGGTTGTGCTGAGTGACGATCGATGGTGGAGTGATGATCGGTGAATAATTCAAAGGATAATGCAGGACGAGAATGAAATCAGGTTTCGAATGGAGGCTAAAGCATGACGAGAATAAGATCAGGTTTTACCCGAAGGCTAAAGCACGACAGGAATGAAATCAGGTTCTGAACGGAGGCTAAAGCACGACGAGAACGAAATCAGGTTTTGTTCGAGAATGAGATCAGGTCTCACGGAAGACGTAGGAATCGTGCAAAAGAAGTGTACAAAGAAAGCAGGAGTTCGGATGTACTATGGAATGAGTCAATTACTGTATATAAACCAGGCGTTCGGCGGAGGATAAGTTTCTTTCTTCACTCGTTCTCTCGTCTATAAAACAATCAATTAGCTTCGGCTTCCACTTCTTTCACACTCGGTGATTCTGGATCGAGTCTCTTGTATACAGTCCTCGCCTCGTAGCTACGGGCTACCCTCGGACTTCTTAGCCATCCGACTTGCAGTTTTATAACACTTAGAATCCCGAGCCCCGAACCCTCGATACCGAGCCCTGAACCCTTGACAGAAGAACGAGTCTACAATCGATTCTACCGGTTATACTTTGTTTTATGTGCCGTTACCCTCATTGCTTAGGCTGCTATCATTGTCACTGCATTTGCAACGCGTCTTGCAAAGTTTTCAAATCAGCAAGCAATTTCGAAAACGGATTGGCTATCCATTCCTACTGGAGACACATCTGTCTACCTTGCTTGTGGACCTTTCGAAGACCTACGAATCCAGATATTTTTGACAATCAGTGCCACTTCTTAAATATATGACCAAGGATGAAAGGACCTGCGACTGTATTTATTTTTGTTATTGTTCAGAAGAAGAAGGAGATTTAGATCACGATTAACCAAACCCAACAATCCACTGCAACTGTGGAGCAATTCAGGAGTGGACCGAAATACCTACCTGCAACTGTGGCATAGGGGAATTCGACACCTTTTTTGATTGCATCGAGGAACGCGATTGTATTCTTTGCTCACTGTGGACCCTCGGTCTCGAACCCCTTTTGCCTTGGTATCTAACCAGGCGTTAATGTGCTGGAACCCAAATAAGTGTATTTGGTGTGAAACTCCTTGTGGCAACGACTGCTGGATATACTGGAAAAGCGATATGTGGAGGCACATCTGTGACGAGTGCCTTGAAGTAGCACAAACCTTCGGCTGGAGAATCAATAAATACCTATATCAATCACTGTTTGAAGATTGCGAAGATGAGCTCCAGCTCCTCAGCACCAGTAGTTCGATACATAGAGCTTTCCTGAATCAGCCAAGAAATAATAGGAAGACAGATATTGGTGGATTTTACTCAGCTAGACCTAAAACAAGCCCTGGAAGCGGCGAATGCAATGAAGGACACCCTATGTCAACTACTACAGGCAGCTCCATCCCAAATCGAGAATCAAATAGGCCAACTAAACGACAAATCGCCACCCAAGCAGCAAACATTGGAACAGCGCAAGAACGAATCACCGAGTTAATAAAAGAAGGGAAGGATCTCGAACAAAACAAGGCAAACACGAACGAGTAGTTGGCACTAACGCAACAAAGAGTCAAGGACTTGGAAGCAAGAGTGCCCGCCTGTACACACAGGAACTTACAGACCAAAGTGACCGAATTAGAACAACAACTGGCAAACAGAATGCCAACAGATACGGAGACATTAAGGCAGGATCTCGAGGATACACAGGAGCAATTGAAGTTAATTGGAGAAGAGAGAAACGAATATCGGGATCAGGTCAAAAGAGTGCTCGCACTCGTGGGGAATGGTGGTAATGGTGGCGGTAACAGAGGACATAAAGGCAGCGAAATTCTCCGATTTTCGGGAACAGACCAAAGGGCACATCGAGGATGGATGGCACGACTAGCCATGAAAATTGCGGACGAACCAGGATGATTCTTCAGTGAACAATCCAAAATGAGGTACGCGGCAAATCGAATGGAAGGCGTGGCCCTAAATCAAATTCAACTGTACATCGACAGGACAACCGGAGATCTGAAGTTAGAGTCACTAGAAAAATCACTGGCCTGTTGCAGTTGGTTTTCGGAGACCAAGACATACGGGCCACAGCGAATCGGGAACTGCTCAAACTTAAGCAAAAAGATCGAGAATTTGCTCAATACTACGCAAAATTCCAACGGTGGGTACCTGACGTCGATTGGAACGAAGCAGCCCAGTTGAAGTATTACGACAAGGTCTATCTGAGGAGCTGAAAGACTCACTACAGCACTGCGACATCCGTCGGATCTCACGGAATTTGTCAAAATGTGCTCGAAAAGAGACTCCCAAATCCGCGCCGAGCTGCAGAGAGAAAGTCAGGAAGATGGACAGCAGGGTCAAAGAAACACGAAACCACGAGCAACGCCACACCTGCCCCAGAAACAGCACCAGCAGGCACCGTGGTAGGTTACCACGGCCCTGCTCCAATGGACCTTTCAGCAGTCAAGGGAGGAAAATTACGCCGGAGGAACGAAAAAGACGAAGGGAAGGAGGATTGTGTATGTACTGTGGGGATAGCAGGCACTTCGCAGCAAGTTGCCCAGAAAATTGAAAGCAGCATCAGGGCAGGTGGAAGTAACACCTTTTAAGAAAGCAGGAAATGAAATGGACGCAGATTCGGGAAAAGAAATCGAATCGGGAAAAGTCAGGCCAGTGCAATAAGGATGGCCATTGCGCTGGGCACGAATCTCCTTTGTCTACAGATGTTAAGTCTCGTTTTGGAATTTCGCAGTTCTCGATTAGTAGTGCAGAAATTAAGAGTCTTTAATGGAAAGCAAGCATCTTGTTGTGAAATGTTCGCTGAAAATCGGAGACAGGTTAATCAATTGCACGCTTTAATTGACTGCGGAGCCACGGGAATAGCATTTGTGGACAAAGATTTTGTTCGCCATCACCAATTAGAAGAGAAGAATTACGAGAATCAAGAGAGTTAGAGGTTATCGATGGAAGGCCCATCGAATCAGGAACTATTACGACCATGGCCAAGTTAAATATGGGAATACGATCACATCAGGAGCAACTACCAGCGTTCGTAACAATGTTGGGGCATTATCCGATCGTACTAGGATTAACATGGTTACAACTCACGATGTAACAGTTGAGTTCCAGGCACGAAGGATCGGCTTCGAATGCAGCTACTGTCAACAGCATTGCCAACATCATTCGAGCGTATGGATACGGGGCAATCACATGAAACAACAGCAGCAGATGCGGAAAAACCAAAATTAGACATCTGCGCAGTAGCAGCATCACCTTTCGTGAGAAGAATCAGAAGAGAGAAACTCAAGGTTTACGCCATCACACTGTACGAAATCAATAAGGCCTTGGGAATAAAGGATCTACAGGAAAAGCCCCTCGAAGAAGTCATCCCCAAGGAATACCACGAGTTTCTACCCCTGTTCAGCAAGGTAATCGCTGAAACGCTACCACCGCACCGACCCTACGATCACAAGATATAGTTACAGGAAGGCTTTACACCGCCGTTGGGACCTATTTACAGCCTGTCACGGGAAGAATTGCAAGTCTTGAAGGAATGGATAGAGAAGAACTTGTCCAAGGGATTCATCCGATCGTCATCCTCGCCCTGCGGAGCCCCGGTACTTTTCGCTCCGAAACCAGGAGGAGGTCTGAGACTCTGCGTCGACTATCGGGGTTGAATGAGGGAACAATAAAAAACACGTACCCCATTCCATTGATTCAAGAAACCGTGTTAAGACTTTCAAAGGCTCGCTACTATACCAAGTTAGACGTCCGCGATGCGTATAATATAATTTGAATCGCAGAGGGGACGAATGGAAAACGGCTTTCAGAACCCGCTATGGAATTTTCAAATCACTGGTTATGCCCTTCGGAATTACCAACGTACCAGCATCCTTCCAAGTATTCATCAACGACACATTACGACCGTTTTCTTGGACATTTTCTGCACGGCGTTCTTGGACGACATCCTTATTTACAGCGATGACCTGAGGGAACACAAGGAACACGTCACAGCAGTCATGACCGCACTTAAGGAAGCTGGTCTCTACCTAAAAGCAGAGAAATGCGAGTTGCAAAAGGAGGAAGTCAAATACCTTGGGTTAATTGTCGGAGTGAACGGAATCAGAATGGATCCAGAGAAAGTTCAAGCTGTTGAAAATTGGGAAGCACTGGAGAAACTTAATGAAGTCCAAGCCTTTTTGGGCTTGGCTAACTTCTATCGACGATTCATACGGAACTACAGCAGGGTGGTACAACCGCCAACAAAACTTACGAAAAAGTTAGTACCTTTTCACTGGGGACCCGATCAAAAAAGTGTATTCGCCGAACTTAACAAAGCTTTTACAACGGCACCAGTGCTAGCCAATTTCGATTATGAAAAAGAGATAGTTCTCGAAACCGACGCCTCAAGTTACGTATCCGCAGGAGTCCTCTCTCAATACGACGACCAAGGAGTGCTACACCCGGTGGCCTTCTTCCCTAAAAAACACTCGCCCGCCGAAGAAAATTACGAAATCTATGATCAAGAATTAGGCGCGATAGTCAAAAGCCTGGAACAATGGAGACCCGAATGCGAAGGTTCAGCACATCCGATTAAGATTCATACCGATCACAAGAACCTGGAGTACTTCATGACATCGAAACTGTTAAATTGAAGGCAGACCAGATGGTCCAAATTTCTCTCGAGGTTTAAATTCAAGATAGTTTACCGGCCAGGAACGCAAGGTCAAAACCCGATGCACTTACAAGAATGCCAGGAGACATTCCTCCGAAGGGGGGGGCAGAAAAAACCAACAAATTGTACTAAAAACGGAGAATCTCGACGAGAAAGTACGCAAAGGGCTAGTTGTACCCTTCGCAGTAACAGTCAACTTTGAAAACGACTCCATATGCTCCGAACAGCTATGGAATTGGATAAAAAACGTATGTCAGCATTGCCCGTACAACAGCAGCGAAGGGCTGTGTACGCATAAGGAACAGCCGTTGGAAATCTCTGAAATTCAAATCCAACCAACAGACGAGGACAAGCTCAAGTGGATTCAAGAATGCCATGACTCTCCGGTTGCGGGACACCCAGGACGAGCAAACACCTACGACCTGCTATGCCGAAGCCATTCCTGGAACCAGATGAGGAAGGACATGGACCACTACGTACGAAACTGCCACACATGCCAGCGAAGCAAGGCAACCCACGGAAAGACTCATGGCTTATTACGACCGTTAGAAATACCGGAGCAACCATGGAAGGACTTGAGCATGGATTTCGTAGTCGGACTACCAGAAAGCGAAGGGTTCAACGCAGTATGGGTGGTGGTCGATCGCCTAACGAAGATGCGACACTTGGTACCCTGCACTGATAAAGTAGATGGAAAGAAGCTAGGGGAAATGTACGTCAAGGAAGTGTTCAGACTGCACGGAATGCCCGAAACAATAGTGTCGGATCGAGGACGGCAATTCGCTTCGGAGTTCTGGAAACAGGTCTGCGAGAGATTGGGAATCGAACGAAGGTTGTCAACCGCGTTTCACCCTCAAACCGACGGCCAAACCGAAAGAATCAACGCGGTAATGGAACAGTACCTCCGTAACTTTGTCAATTATCAGCAGGACGATTGGGTCCGGTAGCTACCATTGGAGGAGTTCGCAGCTAACAATCACACCTCGGAGACGACTAATTGCTCCGCGTTTTTTGGCAACTACGGCCTTCACCCGCGAATGACATTCGGCCAACATCCAGTTAGGGATGCCAATGATATTCGCAAGGTAAATGCCCAACAGATGGCGCAACGGATGGAGCAACTATTCAGCGAACTCAGAGCAGAGATGAAAAGGGCCCAAGCCGTACAGTCCGAACAGGCCAACAAATCCCGAAGAGTCGGAACCGAGTTTCGGATAGGAGACAAAGTATGGATGGACGCCAGCGACCTATCGACAGCCCGACCCAGTAAGAAACTGGACTGGAAACGTATTGGACCATATGAAATCACAGAGGTCGTCAGTCCATGGGCCTATAGAGTTATGCTACCAAGTCAACTACGCATTCACAACGTTCAACCGATATCCAGATTAGAGAAGGCTGCCCAGGATCCTCTCCCGAATCAAAAGCAAGAACCACCACCACCGGTGATAGTCGATGGAGAAGAGGAGTACGAAGTCGAACAGGTGGACGATTCCAGGCGGTTCCCAAGGCAACTACAATATCTTGTGAAGTGGAGAGGGTACGACGAGCGCAGCTGGGAGCCCACGGCCAACGTCGATGCACTTAAGGCAATCGACAACTTTCACACCAAACAACCTGGCAAGCCCGGGTCGTGAACCTCGTAGGTACTCGGCATTGGAGAGGGGGAGCTACTGACACGGTTGTGCTGAGTGACGATTGATGGTGGAGTGATGATCGGTGAATAACACAAAGGATAATGCAGGACGAGAATGCAATCAGGTTTCGAATGGAGGCTAAAGCACGATGAGAATAAGATCACGTTTTAAACGAAGGCTAAAGCACGACGAGAATGAAATCAGGTTTTGAACGGAGGCTAAAGCACGACGAGAACGAAATCCGGTTTCGTTCGAGAATGAGATCAGGTCTCACGGAAGCCGTAGGAATCGTGCAAAAGAAGTGTACAAAGAAAGCAGGAGTTCGGATGTACTATGGAACGAGTGAATTACTGTATATAAACTAGGCATTCGGCGGAGAATAAGTTTCTTTCTTCACTCGTTCTCTTGTCTATAACACAATCAATTAGCTTCGGCTTCCACTTCTTTCACACTCGGTGATTCTGGATCGAGTCTCTTGTATTCAGTCCTCGCCACGTAGCTACGGGCTACCCTCAGACCTCTTAGCCATCCAACTTTCAGTTTTATAACCCTTAGAATCCCGAGCCCCGAACCCTCGATACCGAGCCCTGTACCCTTGACAAACATGTATCAATGATGAACTCTTGAAATGACACAGGTGGATGTGTGAGTCCAAACGGCATAACTCGGGATTCGAAAAGTCTATCACAGGTCCTGAACGCTCTTTTCCACATATCTATATACACAATACCAATCACAAGATATGCATCATGGAAGTCGATTTTAGTGAAATAGCGGGCCTTTGTGAGTCTTTGCACGGTTTCTTGAATCAATGTGTCAAGGGTTCTAGGCTCGGAGTCCTATGGGTAATAAAAACCAAATTACGATTCGGAACTGCAAGTATTGCAGACATAACAATTGACTGGAAATCCGGAATCACAGAAGTAAACAAAGGTTGATGGCAAAGCTATTGATTCTTTGGTAAACTAGAGAACAATTGAAAAACAAACCTATCCTCCACATATCCATTGATCATATATACAGCTAATGCGACCATCGTAACCTTTACCCACATCTTGGGAAATACATTCTATCCTGAACAATCTATGTTTGCAGCGCTAGCATATATTCCATCACCATCGTGCCATATGTATAATACAACTGACAAAACTTGATTCCTTCCAACAAAACTTGAGTCCTTCCAACGTTCCATATTCCTTGTATATGCTTGATCAATCATCACCGCTTCTCTGATCATCACTCGACCCAACCACCACAGTCGCTCCCCGTCTTACAAGAGAAGTACCCTCAAGGTTGTTAATCCATGTTTGCCAGATTGTTCTGCGTGATATATGTCGATAGCTCAAGGTCCGTCCATATTGAATGAGAGTTCGCTGCTCCTTTCGTCATAGCCTTTCCACACGATCAGCTACTGCAATCCATGTTCAAACATTCTAGAGCCTTCAATACGTTCCACTTCGTATTCCTCGTCTCCTTCTACCATAACAGGTTGTGGTGCGGTTTCGATTTGTTTTAACAATCGGTTATTCGATACTTTGCCCAGAGGGAGATTGGTTGTACGAGGTGGATGTGACGGTCCTTGGGTCACTTCAAATGCTAGGCCAATGGACTGATTACTTCCGTATTTTTGTATGGTCCTAGGCGTTTCCAATCTAACTTCTTGCATGCGTGTTGTGTTGCAATGTTCCTGGCATCCATACATACTTGGGTCCTGAGTTTCATTTCTATTCCCTCTCGCCAGTGTTTGTCTGCTTGTTCCACTGGGATTGATTGTGCCTGAGTCATCTCAGCCTTCATCTGTTCAAAGATGTAATTGATTTTTGTGGCACAGAGTGTTTGCATTTACTTCCCTGATATCGTTGACATATTGAATTGGATGTCAGTTGAATATCATTCTTGGGTGAATGCTATAATTGCCAAAAAATGGTGAGCATCGTGTGGTTTCCAATTCATGATTATTTGATTCAAATTCTGCTATTGGTTGCCATTGCGCCGAGTCATCATGTTGATATTTGACGAAGGCCCTCAGATACTGCTCCATTATTGCAGTCATTTGTTCTGTTTCTCCGTCCGTCTGTGGATGACACGATGTTGATAACCTCTGATCCATTCGCAGTCTTTCACAAACGCATCTCCAGAATTCCCAGGCATCCTGAAATCCTCTGTCCGATACTATAGTGTTCAGTAAACCATCTAACTTACACACTTTTGGTATGATCGTTTCGCCCAGCATCCTTCCCTCTGTCTCGTTTCCACGCGGCACGAAATGCTTCATTTTGGACAAACTATCAACTATCACCCATATGGCGATATAACCATCACTTTTCCGTAGTCCCACCACGAAACCCATGCCCTGGTCTGTCCATGGTTGTTGTGGTATGTCCGATGGTTTGAGCCATCTGTGAATCATTTGATGTGATGCCTTACTGCGTTGACAAGTGTGGCAATTTGATACATATCTATCTACATTCTTTCACATACCTTGCTATTGGTGGTCTCTTTTGCATTGTTTGAGCGCTATGGCTCGTCCTGGATGACCGGCTGCTGGTGTACCATGATGGTCTTTGATCAGTTTGAGTTTGTCTTGTGCTTCTTTGTAGATGATTTCCATTGAATCGGCACAAAGCCCTTCACTACCATCGAACAGGCATTTCTTGCACACATTTTGCATCCAGTTCCACAACTCCATGGAGTTGATCTCTTCTGCTTCTGATTCACTACTTCTGCAAATGCTACAAGCATTTCATATTGTATTTTCTGATTGAGATTCTCCGTCTTCAGCATGATTTGTTGTGTTGTTTCTGCCCACCCCTTCCAAGGGATATGCCCTGGCATTCCCATGAGGGCATCGTGCTTCTGACCTTGACTACCGGGGCTGAATATATTTCAAAACTTGAATTTTGACACGAATTCTTACCATGTTGTCTTTCTTTTGTTGAGTAGCTCTGACGTCATGAAGTATTTGAGGTTCTCGTGGTCTGTCAGTATCTTCATCGGTTGTACTGACCCTCCACATTCTGGTCTCCACTGTTCCAGGCGTTTGACTATGGCTCCCAATTCTTGATCATAGATTTTGTAATTTTCTTCTGCAGGTGTATGTTTTGTGGGGAAGAATGTATGCAGGTTCAGGATTCCTTGGTCGTCGTGTTGGGACAGTACTCATGGTGATACATGACTCGAGGCATCAAGTTCGTACACGATGTCTTATTCATATTCAAATTCTGCCTGGAGTGGTGGTGTTGTCAATGCTTCTTGAAGTTTGGTGAACACTTGCTTCTGATCGGTTCTCCAGTGGACTGGTATCTCCACTTTCGTGATATTGGTTAAAGGTTCAACTACCGCGCTGTAATTGCTTATAAACCTTTGATAGAAGTTGGCAAATCCCAAAAATGCCTGTACCTCATTAAGTTTTCCACATGCTCTCCATGCCTTGACTGCCGTAACCTTTTCTGGATCCATCCTCATTCCGTTTACACTAACTATCAATCCTAGATATCAGTCTTCCTGCTGATGGAATTCACAATTCTCTGCTTGCAAGTATAGTCCGGCTGCCATCAATGTTGTAATGATTGCTCAGACGTGTTCCATAAATTCCGTTAGGTAATTAAAATATATAAGGACATTGACCATCAATGCCGTGCTAAAAAAGTCTAAAAAAGGGTGGAGTCATTGATGAATTCTTGAAAGGATCCTGGTGCCTTGGTGAGTCCGAATGGCATATTCCACAATTTGAACAGGCCATAACGAGTTCTGAAGGCTGTTCTCCAGTCGTCCTCTTCTGCAATCCTGATCATGTTCAAGACATCTCGGACGTCCATATTGGTGTACAATTGAGCTGCCGACAGTCTTTGCAAGGTTTCCTGAATCAATTGTAACGCATATTGAGTCTTCATGGTGCCCTCGTTGAGCCCACTGTAGTCAACACATTGTCATAGGCCTCCATTTGGTTTAGGGGCAAAAATTACCTTTGGTCCCCATGGTTATAATCATGACCTTATAAATTCTTTTTGACAAATTGTTTTCAAGTCACTCTTTCAAGACTTGTGATTCATCCCTTGATAGACTGCGTATTGGTCCGAATGGGGGTGTAGAACTATATTGAAGCATGATCTTGAGATCATATGGTCTATGTGGTGGAAGTCTTTCAGCAATTTCTTTATCAAAGAGGGGGAGAAACTTCTGGTAATATTTTGGAATTCACTGTTGCACTGGTTTTTGTTGAAGGTCCATGAGCTCCAGGGCTTTGTTGATTGTGGAAAAATTTACTGTGTGCATTTTAAGCTTCTCCTTCATGTTGCCTCTCATAAATGGTACTGCCGCCAATGCACATATATTTAACTTTGGTTTCTCAGGTTCATCTGTTGTTTCCATGGGATTTCCCCAGACCCATACACTTGAATAATGTTGACAATATTGTTGGCAGTAACTGCTCTCGAATCTCATTCTTTTCTTTTGGAATCTGATGGTATCATTGTGGAGTTGTAGCCTTGGCAATCCTCATACTATTGGATAGTCTTCTAACTTTGTCATCAATGCTGGTAGCTGTTCTTGATGTCCAGAGATTACTAGATTATGTTTGGCTATGGTGGTAATTGTTCTTGATTCGATGGATCTTCCGACTATAACTTCCAATGCCCTTAATTTTTTTATTTCCTTCTCTTGTATCTAATGAAGGCGAAAAAATCATTGCCAATGAATTCTATTTCAGTAGCTCTGCAATCAATCATATCCTGGGTATCAATGTTTTTGTCTTATATTTTCAGTGAACATTTCACAACGAGGTGTTTGCTTTCCATAGAAGATTCCTGTATTTCTGTGCTTTGAATAGAAAATTGATAAATACCAAAACTAGCATTAACTGACAAAGGAGATTCGTTTTCGGAACAATTGCCAGCTTTATTGCACTAGACTAAACTTTTCCCGATTGCACTTCTTTTGCTATCTCTGAATTTCCTGAATCCGGGTCTGCCTCATTGCCTGCTTTTTTGAAAAGCGTTACTTCCGTTTGTTCTGATGCAGGCTTCAATTTCCTTGGACAAGATGCAGTGAAATGCCTACTATCCCCACAGTATATGCAGAGTCCACCGTCCCTTATTCTCTTTCGTTTCTCCAGTGTAATCTATCTTCCTTTCATGGTGGACTGGTCCATTGGTACGGGGCGGAAGTATCCTGCCACTTTTCGTGCAGCTACTGATTCTGAGGTGGATGTGGTGTTGGTCTTATTGTCCAAACTTCTTGTACCCTCATTCCCATCGTCCAGATATCAATTGTGCAGCTTGTTTTCCCAGCAGTGAATCTTGTTTCGAACATGGCTTGAAGAGCTCGTCCAGGTTTGCCGATAGTTCTGTGTGTTATAGGGAATCTTTTAGTTCATTGCGCAACCCATTGTGTCATGCGTCTAATTTGGCCTCGGTCTTCTATGTGACGTCTGCTATGAATTTTTGGAATTGGGAATACTATTGGAAACATTTGTAGTCTCGTTGCTTGAGTTTCAAGAGTTGCCTCGGGCCGTTGCTGCTGTCTCTTGATCTTGGAACACTAGATATCGCAGGTCAACCAGGTCTTTCAGGGATTTGAGATTTACTTCCCCAGAGACTTCTTTGCACAGGGGCATCAATTGGGCCAAAGGTACGACATGTTGGCATTGTACTGCCTATCGTAGCTTTTTTTGTTCGGTGTTGAACGTCTCGGGTCATCCAGCAATTGTCAACCCCAACTGCACCATCCATCCTGGGAGTGTCTTCCTATATGCTCCCGAAAAGCGGGCAATTTCGTTTACCTTTAGATCCCTCACTTCCCTTTCTCCTGTTCTTCCTTCTGTCTATATCAGGATTTGGGTTACCCTACCCTGGTTTGCTTTTGCTAATCTCCTGAACATTTTCATCTGTGCTTGTGTATCCTCCAAGTCCTTTCTCAGTTCTGCCGGTTCTGGATAGCTTTCTTCCAACTGTTGTTCCAGGTTCCGGACATTTTCTACAAAATCTCAGTGACTAAATTCTGAAGTTCTTCCATGCTCGGTATTCAGCTTGTGTTGAGTTAGCAGCAACTCCTGTATCAGGATGTCCGGTTCCATGACTACCCTTTTTCCCTCCTCCAATGTTCTGCAAGTCGTGTGTCCGCATTCTTTACAGATAGCTGTTCCTTGAGCAATTCATTCAGTCTGCAGGTTGTTTGTAGTCGGGCCAGTGCTGTTAGTCCTGTAGTGATATCTTGAAATTGGGCTCTGGGTTCCTCCTCACCAATATCTTTTGTGTTGGTCAGGGTTATATTCTCCAGCTGTGTTTGTAATGCCACCGTTAGGATTACATCCCGGGCGGCTTGCGATGATTCTCCTGACATCTTTTTCATAATATTGGTGTGCTGCCAATTGGAAGAAGCGGGGTTGTTCCTGTTTGAAACAGGTTGTGATTTCATCAATGTTTTCTTGGATACTTTCGATTGCTGTGTCAACTTCAGCTTTCTAAAACGGATTGGTCATCTACCAAACAAGCACGTTATATTTGTCTGGTGTTGTTACCACGATCAGTGGAGTTGGGGGGGGTACCGGGTGTAGATTTCTATGTACTTACTTTCCCATATTCAATTTTCTGGTTTTGT
Organism: Trichophaea hybrida; assembly: GCA_015178995.1. Lineage (NCBI taxonomy): Eukaryota > Fungi > Ascomycota > Pezizomycetes > Pezizales > Pyronemataceae > Trichophaea > Trichophaea hybrida. The sequence continues at coordinate 17,194 of WHVE01000981.1, forward strand.
AATCGGCCCAGAACATATCCTGTGATTCTGTTGGATACCGTACAGAGCAGCCTGTTGATGGTGGTTTCACTGTTGTATCAGAGTCGGTGACTGCTTGTCCCTTGGTGGTACGGGTTCTTCCACAGATATGATTACAGTAACACCGCTCCTCGTCATCACAGTTGACCTGCAATCGGTAATATTTGGTCCATAAAGTTTCAAACACTGGATCTTATACAGTGAGTCCTCCTACGTTGCTTGCGGCTTCGGTCTAATAACTGTTGCAGAGGGAGACTGCATGCGGTTCATCACAAATGTAGGCTTTGTGAGGTTTTTCGGTTTTGAGTATAACAGTGTGTATGCTGTCAAAGATATTTAATGGTTCTGGTTCAAAATGCTTCGTGGTTACACAAGCTAGGTTAAAAAAGTTGATATGGGATTGTTGTGGTGTGTTGAAATTGTATTCTGGCATGTACTTGAAGATATTGGATCCTTTCCTTTGGAATTTCCAGATGCACACTGCGCAAATGTATCTCCATAAACTGTGTACCATTACTCTTTTTTTGGAGTTCCCAATACATTTGAACACCAAATACTGGGAGTGGCAGGGACAGTGACAAAAGTAACAGCCGCTTCGGTGCTGGTAACGGAACATATTCAAAATTATAACCAGTAGAATCGAACTGTAGACTTGTTCTTCTGTCAAGGGTTCTAGGCTCAGAGTTCTATGGGTCATAAAAACCAAACTATTATTCCGAACTGCAACCATTGCACACAGGACAAGAGACTCGACATGCGGAATCACAGATGTACACAAAGGATGATGCCGAAGGTATTGATTCTTTTGTAGACTAGAAATCAAGTGATAAACAGACCTATCCTGCACAAATCCATTGTTCTTATATACAGCTTATGCGCTATCATCACCTTTACTGACTCCTTTCGAAATACATCCTTACCTCACCAAACTCTGTATGCAGTCATTTCACATATACCATCACCATCATACCATATCGTCAAAACAACCAACAAAACCGGATTCCTTCCAACAAAACCTCATTCCTTCCAACAAAACCTGATTCCTTCAAACAAAGTGGATTCCTCCCAACGTCCTGTATTCCGTGTATATTCTCCATTGATTGTCACTTCTTCTACAATCCTCACTCGACACAACCATGATACAATCGCTGGGGTTAACATTTTTTCATCTTTTCTTCATTTTGGCCTCAGTAATGACTATAGTGTCCCAAGCCAGCTCAAACATTTGTACCAAAAATCCCAGATGCTGCGCAAGGTGGTAATGACAACCGGTTGAATTCATTTAACAAGTTCCACACCAGCCATTCTTTCAATACTTGTAGTTCTTCTTGAGAAAAACTGAAAAGAGGTCTGAACGGTGGGGTATAGCCATTCTGTAATTCAATCTCATGATTGTAAGGTAGATGTGGTAGAAGTATTTCAGCAATTGCCTTACTGAAGGGTAGGAAGTCTTGGTACTCCTCAGGGATGACTTCTTCAAGAACCTTTTGTGGAATATCCTGTATTCCTTGGGCTTTGTTGATCTTGAAAAGTATGACCGTATAAATCTTTTGTCTATCGTTTTGCATTCTTCTCATAAATGGTGAGGTGCCTACAGCTCAGATGTTTAATTTGGCTTTCTCTGGAGCAGCTGGTGGTTCCATATCATGGCTCCATACCCAAACGTTCCAGTGGTGATGGCAGTACTGTTGGCAGTAATTTCGGTCTACACCATTTCTTCGGCACTGGAATTTGGCTGGGACATCATGATGTTGTAACCACGGCAATGCAAATATGATTGGGTAATGCCTTTGTTACAAATGCTGGAAATTTTTGCTGATGTGATCTCATGCCTATTGTCAACTCAGAGATGGTTATTGATATTCCTGATTGGATGTGTCTTCATTCGATAATCTCTGGATCTCTTGATTTTCATCATTCTCTCTTTTCTAACCCATGATCGCCAACAATATCTTCATTCGAAGATGCTACTCCCATGAATCCACAATTGATTGGAGCGTGTGTATCGAATAATTTGTTCCCGATTTTCAACCAACATTTCACAACAAGATGTTTGCTTTCCATTACTGATTCATTAATTTCTGCACTATCAATTGAAAACTGCGATATTCGAAAACAAGATATAACAACTGTATACAAAGAAGATTGGTGTCCAGTGCAATGGCCATCATCATTGCACTGGCTTAAACATTTCCCGACTGCACATCCTTCTACATTCCTGCATCCTGATTTCAATTGAATCGATTGATCTCCACTTGGCCTGTGGCAGCCTTGAACTTCCTTGGGAACGATATTGTGAAGTATCTGCCATAGCAAGACTACATACCAAGTCTTTCTTCCATTGGCCACTTGTGTACTTCCACATTAATTTTCTACACATTCACTACAAAGTGGACTATTGGAGCAGGGCCACGATGTGCGACTACACGTCATACAGGTGTTGCCTCTGGAGTTGATTGGGCAGATATACTGTTGTTCACAGTTTCTGACTTCTTGTATCCTGCGGACCAACATCCTGATTTTTTTTCAGCAGCTCGAGCATGGATCTGTGAATCTCACTTTGAGCACTCCTGGACAAATTCGGTAAGGTCGTCCGGAATGTCACAATGTTGTAGTGAATCTGTCAATTCTTTGAATAAGTACTGATTTGGAATATTTACTTGGGCTGCTTAGTTCCAGTGGAAATCAAGTACCCATTGTTAATATTCTGCCTCTCATGGTTGAAGCTTAAGGAGTTCTCGATTGGCAGTGGCTTATAGGTCTTGATCTCTGAAAGCTATGTCAAATAGGTCCAACAATTGATCCATGAATGAGTGTTCAAGGTTACCAGCAACAGTGACACCGGTTGTGTTACCACAGGTTCACTTGTCAAAGTAGTAGCCGTATTCGTTTTAGGACTTGCTTCGATTTCAGTTGGTTAGGAGCATCAATCAGGATGAAGATATAACTAAAGATTTACAACGAAAACACATGGGATTCCAAATGCGTATATTGTCAAAGCTTGTTCTGCTCACTGTTAAAGTCATCGTTGATCTGATGCCTTTCTACGCTCAAAAAATACTAAAGTCGTTATACCTTCAACTTCTGTTTTAACTGCTAATTACACTCTTTACTCTGGAAATCCCATACGCCAACTACTTGCGCATCAGTCCAACAACATTTGCTACCACCGCCCCACCGTTGAGCCAATGCACTTAACATTACAACTACTGCAGAACTGGATGTCCCGATTCCACCCTATATTTAACATTAATAGCATAAACTCAGACCACTGGTATCCTTTATGACATCAACTCCGCTGTTTGTGCCTTTCGGACCAGTGGTATCCATTCAATCTACTTGACCGACTGACAAGTAGACTTCATTCAAGAGGGATTAGCTTTGCTGTTGGGCACAGCACATATATTTAGCTTGTGTCAGATAGATAGTCGCTTTATCTAGCTTGCGTTGGGTAGGGGTTGACTTTCCCCAGTATCATTGTTCGGAGCGGTACGTTCTCTAGCTTTCGTTGCGGGGACAGTGCCGAAGCAACTCTATTCATGCTTCACTCGGGCCTCGGAGACTAGTTACAGCCGATGCCATCGCGAGTGATTGTGTGTGTCCCCGCTCCAAGAGGATTACATTAGATACAACACTGCCCCCTCTCTCAGAGCATTCATCTCTGAACAGCCTCATTGCTCCTCGCCATTTGGTAATGTATAATCCAGAGAGCCAAAGAAGTGATGTCGAGATCCACTAAGTTGGTGGGCCTGCACAGACCATTTGACTTCGACCGCTTGCTGAGACATGCAAGCAAAGTCAACCAATCATGTTGCTTACATCTATCTGAATCATGGCAGCCAGCAAAGTAGGCCAATCGGAATGCTTCCGTTTTTTGCATTCATTTCCGTATGATGATCTGGACAAATCGTGACCCCATATGCCCTTAAAACCATAATCATCCTGCTCTCGATCTGGAAAAAATAATTACCCCTTGGGCCCTGAAAACCAAATCCATCAATAATTCATGATCTGGACAATATGACCCGTAGTGCCGAAAAACCCAAATTCTTCAACAGGTATCGGGTTAGCCGTCAAAACCCTTGTTAGCGAAAAGGGTACTAGCTCAACCGTCCGACTCTGCTAATTTTTGCGGCCTGAGGATTCCATCTATAATACTTCTTCAATAACCCTAAGACCTCGAAGTTATAATATGGTTTTTCCATGCAATTTGCTTTATTGGGGTATCCCTTCGACTCGACCAGGTATATAACTTGTGTCTATTCTTTGCTATACTGGCTGCGCATGATTTCCTGAACTGCATACACTGATTCGTACGCGTAGCCATCTATATCATAACCATGCTTATTCCGCTCACTCGCTGATGCTAGCACAGGTGGTGATCTAGTAGGGTTGGTGGCAAGTCGGTATTGTTCAATTAGTGATACATGAAATTCATTGTGAATCCGCTATCAATTGGGTAACTCAAGCTTGATCACTGGGGTCAAGAGCACCTTCGGGACATTGAAGGGTCCGTGAAGCTTCGCATGTAATTTCTTAGATAGCCTCCTAGTATTGCGGTTCTTCCCATTCAGTATAACTAAATCACCAACTCAATATGTTGGAGGTTTCTTGGCATGTTCATGGTAGTACTTCTCCATGGTCTCCCCTGCATAATTCAAGCTTCTACAGCAAAGTTTGCACATGCTGGTCATCCAGTGAATGTGATCGCTGGATGCTTCGATACCCCAATTCGTTTGATGATCGAACCCATAGTTTGCAAAGAATTGTGACATTCGTGTAGCACTGTTAAAATAGTTAATGTAGGCATACTCTACCATCGGAAACATCGCAGACCAATCATCCTGCTCGTAATTGCAGCCATTCCGCTGATAGCATTCCAACATTTGAATAACTCTGTCCATTTGCTCATCTGTTTGAGTGTGGAATGGCGAAGACATCATTAGTCAAATATCAAGATCTTCGACTAGAGCTTTCCAGTAAGCGGCGGTTCACCTAGAGTCACCATCTCAAACTATGTTTGAATGTAGGGCATGAAATCACCATTCATCTTTCGTGAATGTACTAACCAAGTCTGTAGCATTCTTCACATCATATTGCAATGCAATGAACTGTGCCATTTTTGTAAAGCAATCGATAATAATCCATTCCGATGCGCAACCATATGACACTGCTAAAACGATAATGAAATACATGGAAATCGAATCCATGCGCGGTATGCTGTTTCGGATGTTTGGAGGAGTCCTTAGCAAGTTTGACGATTTGAATTATTTCTCTGACAGTCTTGAACACACATTATCTTTGATAATTTTCTCCATTTCTGGCCAAAAGAAGTTTTGTCTGACCAGCTTGTTTGTTTTGTCTTGCCTCATATCCCCTGTGACTTTCAGATCGTGCCCCACTTCCAGCATATCATTCATCAACTGCAAATCGTTCGGGATCAACGGTCTACATTGACAATACAGGGCTTCATTGTCGCATGAGATGTCTAAGCTAGGATTGCCATGCATCGCACAGACGTACTCTTCTTACCATACCGCATCACTATGAGTGGCGCTGGCCGCTGCTTCTGCCAGCTCTGAAGTCAATTTGACTACTGGGATCAGGCATGACTTTGCAGAAAAAATTACAATTCTTTGGCCTTGTAAGTTCATTCCCGTTACTTGCGGTGTTTAATCTTCAGAAGTTACCAACCGATCAGGACTCAAGATTCAGTAGATTGACTGATTTTCATGTTCTTCGGCACTACTCCCCCCTGTTGTAGGGTGACACACCGAATGCCTAGATAATTTATGTGGCTTGCTGTTTGCACTTCCTGGCTGGTAAAATATCTTGATATTGTAACCTGCCAGTTCTTCCGCCGACCGAGCTTGTCTTCAATTCAATTTGTTTGTTGTTGTAAAATATTCGAAATTTTTGTAATCAGTATATGCACTGATAAGATGAACTGCGGCTTCGTCATAACGTCTACCTGCTTTGAATGCAGAACCAATCTTTCCAATTTGTTTGTCATGGATTGGGTAGTGGAACTTCGCATTGTCTTTTTTTCAATTGTTTTATGGAATAGGGTTCAGTTGTCCATCAATTACTTCAGAGCGCGCTGGGCCGATTGCAAAATCACTTCGGTCAGTCTCAATCAATACAGGCCAAACAGGCCCACAATGTCGCAAAATGGAGGCCTCTGTAAAGTACTGCTTTAGCATATCGAAGGCTATGTGATTTCATGGATTCAATTGGTTATCTCCATTGCAGAATAGTATATCTTTGAAAATCCTTGCATAAAGCGTCGATAGAAGTTGCTGAACCTGAGGAAAGACAGGACGTATTTAACAGAAACCAGAATCTTCCATTTAAGAATAGTATCAATCATGGACCTGGCCATGCTGACACCATCTCCTGATACGATATATCCAAGGAATTCAACTTAGTTCTGATGCCATTCACATCTATGGGGTGATATAGCCAAATTGTTTTCCTGCGATCAACGAAGAACTTCTCTTGTCATTCGAACATGGTCTTCTTCAATTTCTGTATAGGTGGGATTATCATCCATATGGACCACAATTCCATCATCAATTAGACCTCACAGGCTGGCGTTCCTAATATAATGGAATATAGCTGGCGCATTCGCCATTCTGATGGGCTTAACTAGATATTCAGAATGTACATATCCTATACACACTGCTATGATCCATTGGTTTCCAGGTTTAATTGAAAGTAAGTTGTACCTTGCCTTCAAATGAATCATGGTGACAATCATCGATCCAGCAACCTTGTCTCTGAGTTCGTTCATAAGCGGCAATGCATATCAGTTCATAATTGTCATCCTAATGAGGTATCTGTACACCAAGCACAACCGTAACCCTCTTCCGTACGGCTTTGGAACAAAGATTATGGGTGGACCTGCAGGCAACTTGCAAGGACAGATCCTTCTGCAATCGGGCACCTGTTTAAGATGAATTTCAAGGTACGAAAGCTCCTTCTCGAAGACTGCGTAGATTTGACCCCACAGATGTGGCACCCCATCTTGCAAATCATTGGCATGGTCATAGGATTGATAAGGGGGGAAAACATTGACTGTTTCTCTATTGTAAATTGTTTGGAAGTCTGTGTATTGCCATGGGAATCGCTCCACCCAATTGACTTCAATTTTATTCGCCGCATTGACATGCATTGAACCAATAACCCGTGACCATCAAGGGTCTGTACCAGGCACCAAAATTGAATCGTTATATTCGATGGAAAACAAACACATGGCTGCCTTTGTATACTTTTGATGTGGGTGATTTGACCTAAACTGGGGATTATTATTTTCTTATATATCATGTCTGAGTGCTCCAGGCTTGAAATCCACCGGTATGGTTACATGATGTCAGTCGAATCCTCCATTGGACCAATTGCAGCGGCATCTTTGGTATATTGAGATTCACACCACAGAGTAACGGAGATGGTTTACTGCCAACCGGCTCTATTTAATCCTCGTCCGTTCAGGTTTTCGACTATCGTTTGTTCTGTTCGAGCCACTAATGGAACACCATCTGACTGGTCCCACTACTTCGACATCATGGGCGTATCGCACCCACTATCGAACATAAGCGTTAAAGGGACTTTTTTTGGCCACGAAAGCTTGCAAACAGGCATACTGTGCGTCTTGTACCTGTTTTCGATTCAGGTGGGAGTTGCTATTATGTTTTCTTTGGTTGTGGTTCAGGTGCGCTGGCTGCAAGATTGCATTTGTGATGTTTTGGAGTAGAAAGCATAATCAAATGCCTCACAACACAGCTCTGGCCGCAATAGGTCCTTGTAACTTGTATACTTTGGAGAATGAGGTTCGAAGCGGTATAATCGAGTTTGCTTATCATGCCCGGATGCTATATGACCAGCATATTTTGTGTATTGAACTCATCTTCAGGCACCCTTTCCCAAACTGTACAAATGAAAGTTTATTATTATCGAAAACCCATAAGCAGTACCCATCACCGCATCGGTTAACGCAAAAATGAAATCCCAATAGCAATAAAAATGTCCGCACCGACAAATACAAAAGAAATATGGATGTTCATACCCATTTAAAACCACCAGAGTTGTCTATACCTCCATGATCACAGGAATGACCGCAATCCTCAGTTCCATCAAAAACCGAAGAACCTCATTTCAACTGTTGATCACCATACTATTGGAGTCAACCTCGTAATGCACTCGAGAGCTAGCGGCTGCCGCTGGACGTTTCGTCATTCTATCAGCCACATTCATGTCCCTGACCTCCAAAGCAGAGGTAGATACTTCTGGCATCGAAGTTTCCACCTTATGCTGCATATCCTTCTTCTCCTTCCTGGACAAAGCATTGATAGCGTTCCTGCAGTTGATTCATCGATGCTCCAAAGAACTGCAGCACTTGCATTCATTCCTCTTGGTTCTTGCTTTCAACAGGGATTCAGGTATACCTTCAATAGCTACATCCTTGTCTGTATTTATAGCCTTAGGACCATCCTTCTCCCTTCGAGGTTTCTTGGTGTCCGAACCACTCTCACAGTTATTCTTTCCTTGATCCCCCTTGCCACCAACGTCATCACGCGTCCGCTTATTCTTCATGACTTTGTGTTTGCGATCTTGTTGAAGGAGTTGGTTCTTTCCTGGCAGGTGTTCCTCGTATGTGCACCAACATGTTTGAGCAGTCATTCACACTCTGTATCGTCATTTGGTGTGAGCTTCTTAAAGGATGATAGATCCTTAATGCCTTCGTTGAGGCCACTGTATAATGCATTTCCCCATACACTTCCGGATGATCAGACTGGGTACTGCTAGTCCACCATCTTGACGATGTAGTCTGAAGGGTTCCAATGGAAGATGATTCAATCATTGTCATACATGTACTCGTCATTCAGATACCTGAGATACCAATCCACACCACGTATCCATTGGTGATAGAACTGTGTCCTGTCCGAATGATCTCTTTTGGACTTGTGCGGCAGGTCTCTTTTTTTGCTTCTTTCTCAAGTTCGAACGTTGTGGTGGTTGCGTAGGTGCTGGCGGTTCCAGAAGAGAGAACAGACGAGAATCACTATAGTCCGTTTTACTAGATGGTGGAAGTGGTGGGAAATCATCAGCGCTATCTGTAGAGCTAGGGCTACTTGAGCTGGAGCTGGAACATTCAGAGCAACGGGGTGGATTGCCTCCAAAGCTTCCTGTGCCATCTCCGTTCCCCTTGGGCGAATGACTCATCGCTTCTCTGACTCAAATTTTGGCACCATCTTCAACCATATATCCCGTCACCATCAAGCTTCGTATCCCTTTATTTCGGTATCAACACTGACTTGGCCAAAGAGCATACTGATTTGTTTGTCCTGTTGTCTGTGAGCGTTGTTGGAAATGCGCTAGTGAACTCCTTGAATTTCCGCTCGAAGTCCTGTTTCATCCTTCAGTCTACAACATTCCTCTCCAGTTCTGCATTGTCTTCCTTTTTCTGTGCATCCCTCAGTGCAGTCCTTGTCATCTTAGCCACCACTCGAGCTTCAGCCTATATCCCAGAGATCCATTCAATATCCTCTCTGGCTTTGACTTGGATGGTTGTGAGTTCCTGCGATTGGTGATGAACTTGAAGGGCTGAACATTCTGCGGATTGTTCCCTTTTATCAACCAGATCAGAGAGAGTATTCCAGGTATGATGGCAACGAAATATTTGTTCGGTAAGATCATTCCGAATATCTTCGTATGCTTGCGTAGATTGCTCTCTTATGACCGGCAATGCTGTTTGGACATGAGCCCCAAACACATGAGATTGAATAACTTTGTCGGATCTCTTCTCAAATGGAGCTCTTTCCATCCATGTCATTCCCGGGTAGATAGCGTCATATATCGCATTCTGCCGAGTGGTTAACCCTTCGTAAGCATGGGTCAACTGTGGAAGGGCCATTGGTATTGCAAATCTTTTCTCCCTTGCTTCCTGAATGAGAACCTCCAGTCATCCCAACTTCCGATTGATTCCTTCCAAAAGCACAATAACCCAGTCCTGAAAAATGATCTTCATATTAGGCTCATAGTGTAAGACCTGCATATCGTTATCGGTGGATCGAATCAATACATTCTCTCTCCGTACCACACTGTAGGTATCCTGCATCGGAAGAACGGATACAGCTCCGCTTTCGGGCATTTTGATTATTCCAGAATGGGAATGTTCAATATTCAAAAGAGATAACAAATGTCATTTTCTATATGTAGCTTCTTCAACAGATTGTAGTCTGGATGTTCGGACGTGTTTGATAAGTATGGTTTTTGGAGGTTTATGATGACACAAGTGTTGGGAGATGTAAAACAAATGGAGTATCAATTTCGATAATGGAAAATATTTGGAACATATGAAATCACCAAGACCGCTTTATATGTACCAATGTTGGTAGACAAGAATACCTTCCTCCAAAGGGTTTGTTGACCAACATGATAATGCGACACCAGGAGTGTTATTCAAAGTTCATCGGTCAAAGCAGTTACCCTGATCGGTTCGGGACTTGCTTCAATTGCGGCAGGTTAGAAGTTCGTCTCAGGATGTGCAAATAACAAAATGATTCACAATGAAATGAATCAGCTTTCCAAATGTGTATATAGTTCAGGCTTGTTCTGCTCGCTGAGAAAGTGATTGATGATCTCATTCCTTTCAACCCTCGAAGAAACTGACCATCTTTATTCTTTTGTCTTCACTTTGAACTACTTGTTAAACTCTTTACACTAGAACTCCCATACCTCAACTCCTCTCGAACCAGTGCAATGACTTTTGCTCCCACCGCCGGCCCTTCGAGCCAATGCCCATAACTTCACAACAACTGCAGAACTCTATCTCCCAATCCCACTGTATCATTACAGTTAATAGATTATACTCGGACTGCTGGTATCCTTCATGACATCAACTCTGCCGTTACTTTCTTCCAGACCAGTCGTATCCTTTCAATTTAATCATAATCCAAACAAGTAGGCTTTGTTCTATGAGGTGTAGCTTCATTGTATGGCACAGCGTTTGCTTTTAGCTTTCATTGGGTAAAGAGTAGCTTTGTGTAGCTTTCGTTGCATAGACAGTAGCTTTCCCTAGCTTCACTATTCTGTGCGGTGCGTTCTATAACATTCGTTGCATCAAGTGTCACAGTGCGAGTCAATGCTTGCCCCACTCAATCCACAGCGGTGTGTACTAGATTAGTTGACCCGAGAGAAACTTCGCTGGTAAGGAAACATCGCTGGTTGACAAGTGTTGCTGATCAAGAAGGGTCACATCGTGAGAATGTTTGCTGTTCAAGAACTTCACAGTTCAATATGCGTCACAGTTCAATGACTTCGAAATTTGAGAAATCTCAGTGTATCCTCCGAGAAAAGTGATAGCCGATTGTGTCGTGTGTGATCATGTGTGTCCCCGCTCACAGGGTATTATGTTAGGTCTAACTGTAACTGCTGATTTAATGCTGGATCTAATATATTGCCCTGCCTTCCAGTCGGTATGTTGCAGAGTGCATCTTGGATCACTGATCCAAAAATCATTTTGGTTCATCTGCAATCTTCATTGGTGATTGTGCCATCCATCCTGGAAGTGTTCATCGGTATGTTTACGCAAATCGGAGAATTCCGTGCTGGTGTGTATTCTGCCTGCACCATTGCCATCACATCCAGGTGTATCTGCTTGCACAATCACTGTTTTGACACGATCTCATTATTCATCTCTTTCCTCTCCCACTACTCTCAGCTATTCTTCTACATCGACAACATCTTACTTCAGTTCTGCTGTGTCTGCTTGAGCTCGGTTTTACCAATGTAGTGCTTGAACTGAGATCGTCGACTACAGGTTTCCATGTGTGCAAAATGGCACTGTGGCGTCCATGTTCTTGAAATTTTGATGTGTTAATCCCAGTTCTTGATTCCTGCGCTCTTTGTTTGCTATGATGTTCTGTTGTTCTTTTATCAGGGCAGATCTCCTATTGGAGATTTTGCCAATGGTTGTTTCCTGGGCAATAATTTATTTGTTGAGTCAGCTAACTTGATTCTCCATTTGGGATGGAGGGGACTATATTAGTTAGTGTTGGACACCGTTTCGGGTTATCCTGCCGCGGTCCGGGAATGAAATGCACCCCAAGCCAAGGTCTGGTTCTGGAACTGTACTATATCCGAACCGCAAAAAATTGCAGCTTCCCAACCATGAACCGATCCGCCCAACCCATGGGTTTTGCTGTGTTTAGTTAAACCCATCGGGTACAATCTCAGGATGCACATTTCAGTTTTGCTTTTCTTCGGTCATAACTTTTTCATTCAGTGGATTGTAAATCAACAATTCTAACACCATGAGAGTTAAATATTGAACGTTAGCATATATTTTCAATTGTGTTTGGACACATTTCAATGTATCCAATAATATTGTGCGGAAATCAATCGTATTGTCACTCTTTTGGCATTCATATCAGGATGCTCACATATTGATACAGCAAAGCTCTTTCTCTTTACAAGACTGTCATAATAACCTTTTTGAATGAATCAAAATGTTTCACGAATATGTCTACAGGTTAGTGATAAAACTCTCTTGTATCCCACAACCACCATATGATATTCATTTGCTGATCAAACCAGTCACAACATCGCAATTAATTATTTCAACACCTGAGACAATACCCAATGATGGTCTGCTGAACTGAAAAGTGTTGACTTACCGTTGACGCTCATTTAACAGCTTGCATACCACCCACTGAATTGTTCTAGATGGAATGAATCTTGACAAAAGACTGTCAATACTCCAGCAAAATGATTTATTGGTATTTTTAGTCGCATTTTGAGCCGCTGTTGACGCTCTGTTGATTCTCATTGCAGATCATTCATTCAATACAAGAACTCAGATACTATATGTTATAAGTCAGTCATGACATTTGAATCAACAAATTTAGCAAATGTGCATGTTCGCAATCATCATGTGGTGATCTGCAGAGAGTTGATGCTCAATTTAGACCATATCTTAAGCCACTGTTGATACTTGTTGATGTTCGTTTTGGAATGTTGTTGCCATACTATATGTTCACTCTTGGACCATAAAGTCTGTCAATATAAATGATTCGCATTTCCTGCAAGATGCGATTGTATACTTAAATATCATGGGGAACTGACAAGTGTTGACCCTCTGTAGACACTCATTTAGAACATTATTGACACACTTCATTAGCACCATTTGCCGATAAAGTCAGTCCAAATTTCTAATTTTATTTTCACTACGCATGTTATCATATCCAATAATTGTCTGCTGAACCGAAAAGCGTTGACGCTCCGTTGCTGCACATTTTCATGTGTTGCTGCAGTATATTGAATAACTATATATTGAATATATTTCGACGAAAGGCAGTCAAAACTGCCTGAACAGAATTGATCTTCTATTTGAGCAGCATCGTAAGTCTTTGTTGACACTCTGTTGACGCTTATTTTGGATCAATCATACTTAACGATTGCTATGCTATATCCAATGGCCGGATAATACCGGCGACCCGATTAGGCAGGTACACAGTTCGGACTCCGACGCTAAGAAAAGTGTGGCACACTCCTGACCATGAGGGTGTGCAGGAATCGGCGATGGGCCACACTGTCTTTAAACAGGTGTGGCAACCCATACGCAGAGAAACAGAAAGAATACCCTGATGGGATATAAAGCAGGAGGAAAAGGCCGTAAATTATCTCGTTTCTCCTTAAGTAGATTTCGTAGTTGTTTTCTGAATACAACTGGAGTTTAGCCTTCATTCGTTCCAACGTGACACAATCGATCACTCTTAGTGTCAGTCTCTTTGTCTCGAAGGGAGAACGGAGAGATGCTCAGTAACAGGATAGAATTTTCAGGGAACTCGACAACAGTCGAGTGAACCGAAAATTTAAATCGACTTCACTGGAGAGGGCAAGGACGTTAGCCCAACCACGAGCAACAGACATCAACGACCACCGACTATCGCTACGGGAACCTGAACCGGCACAGGTGTGAAACCACCGGCGAGGGATTTCAAGGAGATAGCCAAACAGGCCAGGGAATAAGAGGGGTGCTGGTAAGAAAGAACTTGACAAGGCAAAAAAGCCACTGTGACCGAAGTCCAAAATGACAGGCCCCGATAGTCGCCTCACCAAGCTGACAGCAACTGAAAGACAAATGTGTGTCCCGATAATGGAATACGAGGTCCTGCCGTGCCCATTTGAACATCAGAAATACCGATGGGCCCCATGCACAAGGTGTGGAACACTTTGGCCCAGGTGTCTGACCGTGATTGGACTGTGCACTGATACGCCGTCAGTGTGCGACGCATGCATCCCCAATGCGGAAATAGTTCTGCAAGCAAGGGGGCTGTACCTTCTGAAGAGAAGTGATTATGACCCATTCCGGCAAGCATTTCAGCACTTGCACCTGATCAACATTCGGGATAAGTTGCAAGACGACGTGCCTCCGCAGCTATTCAGAGAATCGGATGATGAATCGCCAACGCAACTAGAAATAACCAGTTTTACGGCGCCTAGGAACTTGGACGACGTGAGCAAAGACGACAAATGGGCCCAACTTACAAAATCCAAAAATCACGACGCCAGCATGATAAGCACCAACGAGTCTAGGCTCAAGGTGCAACGCATCTGTCGAGATCAATTGGCACCAGGACGACCCAACGGAAAGGTCACCGTCATTGCACTCCACAGAATACGAACTCCAATAAGGAGAGCGCTTACAGAAGTCCTGAGATTCGCGGAAATTGAACACCGCCCGGATGCAAGGAAAGTCCTACAACGAATAGGCACAGATTGGTGGGTGTGTGCAAACATCCCACAACACAGTATAACAAAAATCATCTCTTACGAAGAATTCTTGGGAGACAACCATTCCAGCAAGGAATTGGTATAAGAAGGAAGGGAAATCCGGAGCAATTCCTGAATTCCCTCCAGACCAAAGCAAAGCAGAGCTACTACAGCGAACAAAGAACAAAAACACTTCCTCCTGCCAAAAGCAAATCAGAATCAAACCTCCCGAACAACCCAACTGACAAATATGTCAACTATACTGTCAAAATCGAAGGTCTCTCCCAAGGAGAGAGAGGAACAACGGCAGCTGGCGGAAGCCAGAGCTCTCGAAGCACGGATAAGGGCATTCAACAGCCCAAAGCGAGCCCCAAGTGCGACTTGGGCACCGGAGGAAACTCCGGCCGGAAATACAGAGGAGGACCAGCATACGAACGACGCGAACAAGCCCGACAACAAAAGCATGTCGACTACAATCTGGCAGAAGGAAAATGGATCAAGGCATCTGGGGGGAACTTTGTACTTCATATTTTTTCTTGCAGTATATATGACAGCAATGTCAAGTATTTCCACAAATTATCTAGTGCAGGGACTGTTCGACATCTTCATGAGCAAAGCCCCAGAGTTTTTCAGCCTGAACCTCGCAGTGGCACACTGGACAAACCTCACAAACCGTGGAAGAGCAATAATGATTATGTTCGGAACAGTGCTAAGCCTCCCGGGAGCCCAGGCGGCCCCATTCCAACTATTGGACAGCACGATGGCACCGCCAGGATGGGTAGTAGCAATCTCCGCCGTGGTAACGGCCAGTGCGGCAATCACGGCGTATCAAAGATGGACACTAGCAAACCCGGCACCAAGGGTAATCCCAATGGGATATGTGGACAACCAGATAAGCCAGGCACACGCATTAGAACAAGAACTGACAATGCTCATCAACATCCAGACCCAAGCAACAGCGAATTAGCGGAAGCGCTCACCCGATACAACAACCTGGTGACAACCCACAATGAACTAATCACTGAAACCAAAGAAGATCGGGAGAAACTCGCTGTGAGCGGAAGCAATCTAGCTGAAGCTCTGGACAACTGAGAGAAAACGAAAAGGAGACTGCCGGAAACATGGAAGAAGTAAACAAGCTAAGGCACGGACTAGAGGAAACCCTGGAAAGAATAGAGGAGCTCACAGCCGCGGCAGTCGGAGGAAGCGACAATTCACAAATCATAGCCAAACTGCATCAAGAGCTCGAGAAAGCAAGGAAGGAATCCCCATCCAACATGGTACAGGGGTTGGCCGGAGCCACCGAACAATTAGCAAAACAGTCCATAGCCATGATTGACACTAGCAGACAAATAATCGAACACATGACGGGAACCAATAAATCAGACAAATGCGGCTGCACCCTCAACGGGAAAATAACCTGACAAATTCGACCGGAAGGACCCCGGGAAATTCCTATCCTGGTTCACCAGAGTGGAAAACGATGTGGGGGGACAACTCCATAGGATAGCAACGGCAAAAGACGTCAGAATCATAATGTTCTCCCTGCTGGAAGAAGATGCAGTAGAATACGCCATCGAAAGTTGTCCTGAAGGACACGAGACACCCGGAGTAATGGGGGAAGACCAAGAAACATTGAACAGGGTGGAATACGAAACCATAGTGGATTGGCTATCGGAAAACAGCAAAGTCACCCTAATGACGCAAAAACTAGTGGTGGAATGGGAAAAGTGTGTCCAAAATGACGAGAGATTCCAGACATGGATAATCAAATACAAAAGAATCGTAACATGAGCAGGACTGGTGGCTCCAGAAAATCAACCCTCACAAATTGTTGCCTGCCACGATCTATAGAGGAGGCTCAAAAGACCCCTCTAGGACCACGTTATATTCAAGAAAATCAAAGACCACAGGAGCTATTCGGAACTCAGGCAGGAATGCCTAATTATGGTCGATTATACACCCCTGGGGGAAAAATATTGGGGGGCCAAGGACAGACGAGATATCCAACAAATAACAGATACCGTCCAGAAATATACACCAGCCCAGATGGAAAGGTTGAAGGAAAAAGCGAAAGATAAACGATGCAGGTTCGGGGATAAGTTCCGAAGACATATCGAACAACCCGTATCGTGCTTTTGGAATCATTTGGGGGCTCCGCAGCTAGCTCCCGGCTGTGGGGAGGTTCTGAGATCGACCATACAGGGCGGGGAGAACATGCAGATAGGCCTGACCGAAAGGTCGCACCAACAGACTGGGATGGTCGAGGATAGAAGAATAAAGATGGCCGCGAGGAGCGATGGAGAGGCCTATCACATAGACATAGACGGGGTGGAAGTCCTCATAGACTGCAGAGCCACGATCAGCCTATGCACCAACAAGACGGCCCAGAAACTACAACTTCCAAAACAACGACACCAACTGAACATAAATACAGTGTCGGGAGAAATAATACGGTGCACCGAAAACCCCGAGTGGTCCTTCTATATAAATGGCCACCCCATTACTCAGGAAATCATCATCGTGGAAAGTGATGTGGAAGCCATATTCGGGATGAATTGGCTGAAAAACTATGGAGTCACGGTATCATTCGAAAACGATACCATAACGATAAGGAAGATGTCTCACCAGAAAATGCTTCAAATACTGAAGAAAATCTCGGCAGGACAAGTATACAAAACCGAGAAGAAGGAAAAGAACTGGATGGACGAAGTATCGAAACGGTACCACAAATATGCGGAAGCCTTCGATGAAATCAGGGGAACACCTCAGACCGACATCATTTTCCACCCGGAATTAGTTCAGGGGGCTGTAACAGATTGGAAACCATACAAAGAAAACCAATGACCGCACATTCTGCAGCGAAAAGATGAACACATGACCAGGGAACTGGCGGCAGGATGGATATCGATAAACCCAGACCCTGTGGTCATGGTCAATGCAAACTTCGCACCAAAAAAAAATGGAGAACTTAGGTTCTGCATCGACTACCGACCACTAAACAGATGGATAAAAAATCACGTCTGGCCCATCCTGAAAATCGACCAACTGGTCAGAGACCATAAGGGAAAGAAAGAATATACAATCATAGACATCAAACATGCCTTCCACAACATCAAGACGGAGCTGAGTAAGTGGTGGCTCACAAAGTTCGTCCACAGGGGGATGACTTACTGTTACAACATCATGCCATTCGGAGTCAAAACGGCACCCGGAGTATGGCAAAGTGCGATAATGAAATGGATGAGGGGATTCGACTGGTTGGGAATATACCTTGATGATATGATAATATTCGACGATGATAGAGAAATAGTTGCCGGAAGGACTGAACAAGTCCTCCAAAGATGCACAGACATAATCATACTGGTCGGATGGAACAAATGTGTATGGCACCAACCAGAAGTAACCTACTGCGGATACCTACTTAGTGACAGGGGACGCGGAAAAAGGGGCACTAGTCAGAGATTGGCCCAAACCAACGCGAACCATCGGCGGGAGAGAAATGGTAGACAAACAGCGCTGCATGCAGCTATGCGGTTTCGCCCGATATATTATCCATTAAAATGATCGAGGAGTGGGAATTTTGGCGCCAATAACAGAGGCTACGAAGAAGACTTGAGTACCCATCCCATGGAACTGTCAAGGGTTCAGGGCTCGGTATCGAGGGTTCGGGGCTCGGGATTCTAAGGGTTATAAAACTGAAAGTCGGATGGCTAAGAAGTCCGAGGGTAGCCCATAGCTACGAGGCGAGGACTGTATACAAGAGACTCGATCCAGAATCACCGAGTGTGAAAGAAGTGGAAGCCGAAGCTAATTGATTGTTTTATAGACAAGAGAACGAGTGAAGAAAGAAACTTATCCTCCGCCGAAGGCCTGGTTTATGACAGTAATTCACTCGTTCCATAGTACATCCGAACTCCTGCTTTCTTTGTAACTTCTTTTGCACGATTCTTACGTCTTCCGTGAGACCTGATCTCATTCTCGAACAAACCTGATTTCGTTCTCGTCGTGCTTTAGCCTCCGTTCAAAACCTGATTTCATTCTCGTCGTGCTTAGCCTTCGTTTAAAACCTGATCTTATTCTCGTCGTGCTTTAGCCTCCATTCGAAACGTGATTTCATTCTCGTCCTGCATTATCCTTTGTATTATTCACCGATCATCACTCCACCATCGATCGTCACTCAGCACAACCGTGACAGTAGCTCCCCCTCTCCAACCCGAGTACCTACGAGGTTCACGACCCGGGCTTGCCAGGTTGTTGGTGTGACAGTCGTCGATAGCCGTAAGTCCATCCACGTTGGCCGCGGGCTCCCAGCTGCGCTCGTCGTACCTCTCCACTTCACGAGATATTGTAGTTGCCTTCGGAACAGCCTGGAATCGTCCACCCGTTCGACTTCGTACTTCTCTTCTCCATCGACTATCACCGGTGGTGGTGGTTCTTGCTTTTGATTCGGGAGAGGATCCTGGGCAGCCTTCTCTAATCTGGATATCGGTTGAACGTGTGAATGCGTAGTTGACTTGGTAGCTTAACTCTATAGGCCCATGGACTGACGACCTCTGTGATTTCATATGGTCCAATACGTTTCCAGTCCAGTTTCTTACTGGGTCGGGCTGTCGATAGGTTTCTGGCGTCCATCCATACTTTGTCTCCTATCCGCAACTCCGTTCCGACTCTTCGGGATTTGTTGGCCTGTTCGGCTGTACGGCTTGGGCCCTTTTCATCTCTGCTCTCAGTTCACTGAAAAGTTGCTCCATCCGTTGGGCCATCTGCTGGGCATTTACCTCGCGAATGTCGTTGGGATCCCTAACTGGATGTTGGCCGAATGTCTTCGCGGGTGAAAGCCGTAGTTGCCAAAAAACGCGGAGCAATTAGTCGTCTCCGAGGTGTGATTGTTAGCTGCGAACTCCGCCAATGGTAGCCACTGGACCCAATCGTCCTGCTGATAATTAACGAAGTTCCGAGGTACTGTTCCATTACCGCGTTGATTCTTTCGTTTGGCCGTCGGTTTGAGGGTGAAACGCGGTTGACAACCTTCGTTCGATTCCCAATCTCTCGCAGACGTGTTTCCAGAACTCCGAAGCGAATTGCGGTCCTCGATCCGACACTATTGTTTCGGGCAGTCCGTGCAGTCTGAACACTTCCTTGACGTACATTTCCCCTAGCTTCTTTCCATCTACTTTATCAGTGCAGGGTACCAAGTGTCGCATCTTCGTTAGGCGATCAACCACCACCCATACTGCGTTGAACCCTTCGCTTTCTGGTAGTCCGACTACGAAATCCATGCTCAAGTCCTTCCATGGTTGCTCCGGTATTTCTAACGGTCGTAACAAGCCATGAGTCTTTCCGTGGGTTCCTTGCTTCGCTGGCAGGTGTGGCAGTTTCGTACGTAGCGGTCCACGTCCTTCCTCATCTGGTTCCAGGAATGGCTTCGGCTTAGCAGGTCGTAGGTGTTTGCTCGTCCTGGGTGTCCCGCAACCGGAGAGTCATGGCATTCTTGAATCCACTTGAGCTTGTCCTCGTCTGTTGGTTGGATTTGTATTTCAGAGATTTCCAACGGCTGTTCCTTATGCGTACACAGCCCTTCGCTGCTGTTGTACGGGCAATGCTGACATACGTTTTTTATCCAATTCCATGCTCTTCGGAGCTTATGGAGTCGTTTTCAAAGTTGACTGTTCTGCGAAGGCTACAACTAGCCCTTTGCGTACTTTCTCGTCGAGATTCTCCGTTTTAGTACGATTTGTTGGGTTTTTTCTGCCCCCCCCTTCGGAGGAATGTCTCCTGGCATTCTTGTAAGTGCATCGGGTTTTGACCTTGCTTTCCTGGCCGGTAAACTATCTTGAATTTAAACCTCGACAGAAATTCGGACCATCTGGTCTGCCTTCGATTTAACAGTTTCGATGTCATGAAGTACTCCAGGTTCTTGTGATCGGTAAGAATCTTAATCGGATGTGCTGAACCTTCGCATTCGGGTCTCCATTGTTCCAGGCTTTTGACTATCGCGCCTAATTCTTGATCATAGATTTCGTAATTTTCTTCGGCGGGCGAGTGTTTTTTGGAGAAGAAGGCCACCGGGTGTAGCACTCCTTGGTCGTCGTATTGAGAGAGGACTCCTGCGGATACGTAACTTGAGGCGTCGGTTTCGAGGACTATCTCTTTTTCATAATCGAAATGGGCTAGCACTGGTGCCATTGTAAAGCTTTCTTAATTCGGCGAATGCTCTTTTTGATCGGGTCCCCAGTGAAAGGTACTAACTTTTTCGTAAGTTTTGTCAGCGGTTGTACCACCCTGCTGTAGTTCCGTATGAATCGTCGATAGAAGTTAACAAAGCCCAAAAGGCTTGGACTTCTTTAAGTTTCTCCAGTGCTTCCCAATTTTCAACGGCTTGGACTTTCTCCGGATCCATTCTGATTCCGTTCACTCCGACATTAACCCTAGGTATTTGACTTCCTCCTTATGGAACTCGCATTTCTCTGCTTTTAGGTAGAGACCAGCTTCCTTAAGTGCGGTCATGACTGCTCTGACGTGTTCCTTGTGTTCCCTCGGTTATCGCTGTAAATAAGGATGTCGTCCAAGAACGCCGTGCAGAAATGTCCAAGAAAGGTCGTAATGTATCGTTGATGAATTCTTGGAAGGATGCTGGTGCGTTGGTAAGTCCGAAGGGCATAACCAGTGATTCGAAAAGTCCATAGCGGGTTCTGAAAGCCGTTTTCCATTCGTCCCCTTCTGCGATTCTAATCATATTATACCATCGCGGACGTCTAACTTGGTATAGTAGCGAGCCTTTGAGAGTCTTAACAGGGTATCTTGAATCAATGGAAGGGGGTACCGGTTTTTTATCGTTCCCTCATTAACCCCGATAGTCGACGCAGAGTCTCAGACCTCCTCCTGGTTTCGGAGCGAAAACTACCGGGGCTCCGCAGGGCGAGGAAGACGATCGGATGAATCCCTTGGACAAGTTCTTCTCTATCCATTCCTTCAGGACTTGCAATTCTTCCCGTGACAGGCTGTAAATAGTCCAAACGGCGGTATAAAGCCTGCCTGTAACTTAATATTGTGATCGTAGGGTCGGTGCGGTGGTAGCGTTTCAGCGATTACCTTGCTGAACAGGGGTAGAAACTCGTGGTATTCCTTGGGGATGACTTCTTCGAGGGGCTTTTCTTGTAGATTCTTTATTCCCAAGGCCTTATTGATTTCGTACAGTGTGATGGCGTAAACCTTGAGTTTCTCTCTTCTTATTCTTCTCACGAAAGGTGATGCTGCTACTGCGCAGATGTCTAATTTTGGTTTTTCCGGATCTGCTGCTGTTGTTTCCATGTGATTGCCCCGTATCCATACGCTCGAATGATGTTGGCAATGCTGTTGACAGTAGCTGCTTTCGAAGCCGATCCTTCGCGCCTGGAACTTAACTGTTACATCGTGAAGTTGTAACCATTGTAATCCTAGTACGATCGGATAATGCCCCAACTTTGTTACGAACGCTGGTAGTTGCTCCTGATGTGATCGTATTCCCATATTTAACTTGGCCATGGTCGTAATAGTTCCTGATTCGATGGGCCTTCCATCGATAACCTCTAACTCTTTGATTCTCGTAATTCTTCTCTTCTAATTGGTGATGGCGAACAAATCTTTGTCCACAAATGCTATTCCCGTGGCTCCGCAGTCAATTAAAGCGTGCGTATTGATTAACCTGTCTCCGATTTTCAGCGAATATTTCACAACAGATGCTTCTTTCCATTAAAGACTCCTTAATTTCTGCGCTACTAATCGAGAACTGCGAAATTCAAAACGAGACTTAACATCTGTAGACAAAGGAGATTCGTGCCCAGCGCAATGGCCATCCATATTGCACTGGCCAAGACTTTTCCCGACTCGATTTCTTTCCCGAATCTGCGTCCATTTCATTTCCTGCTTTCTTAAAAGGTGTTACTTCCACCTGCCCTGATGCTGCTTTCAATTTTCTCGGGCAACTTGCTGCGAAGTGCCTGATATCCCCACAGTACATACACAATCCTCCTTCCCTTCGTCTTTTTCGTTCCTCCGGCGTGATTTTCCTCCCTTGACTGCTGAAAGGTCCATTGGAGCAGGGCCGTGGTAACCTACCACGGTGCCTGCTGGTGCTGTTTCTGGGGCAGGTGTGGTGTTGCTCGTGGTTTCGTGTTTCTTTGACCCTGCTGTCCATCTTCCTGACTTTCTCTCCGCAGCTCGGGCGCGGATTTGGGAGTCTCTTTTCGAGCACATTTTGACAAATTCCGTGAGATCCGACGGGATGTCGCAGTGCTGTAGTGAGTCTTTCAGCTCCTCAGATAGACCTTGTCGTAATACTTCCAACTGGGCTGCTTCGTTCCAATCGACGTCAGGTACCCACCGTTGGAATTCTGCGTAGTATTGAGCAAATTCTCGATCTTTTTGCTTAAGTTTGAGCAGTTCCCGATTCGCTGTGGCCCGTATGTCTTGGTCTCCGAAAGCCAACTGCAACAGGTCCAGTAATTTTTCTAGTGACTCTAA
>WHVE01000982.1:0-40477 GCA_015178995.1 Trichophaea hybrida
CATCTCAGATCACCGCAATCGCTTGGGAGATGACATAATTTGTGTGGTTGAATGTATGAAGTCTTGGGAGAAAGCGGGTATTATGGAGTCAAGTGAGGTCAGGAAGTTGGAGGAGATGCTTCGGGCATTGGAATGACAGCCTGATGTGGTTTGATATTAGGCTAGGAGGTTAGGATCGAGAGGTGTACTTGCTTTGTCTTCTTCTGGGCATTTTTGGTCCCCACTACCCCACAGCTTATTTCTTAAGAACCAGGGCTTACCGAACAATCCATCTGGTCAAAGTATTCTTCTTTAGTGTGTGTTTAATCCCTCCAATTTATAGCATAGCCAATAATGATATCATGGCTCTATGACTTTTTCAATCTGTAGATGCCACCCGTGGACGTGAATCACAAATGAGTACTTGGCCCGCTGGGCCTACAGGCCGGCCAGGCTTAAGCCCGAAAAGCCCGCGCTAAGGGCGGCCGGCCGGGCTTTATATAAAGCCCTCGGGCCGGGCCTCAAGATGTCAGGCCCGGCCCGGCCCGTTTTGAACACTGGTTGAACTAGTTGTCAACCAGTTTATTGCACTGGTTTATCATGCAGTGCATTTTGAAAAGTTAAGTAGTTGGTGAAGTGCAGTTTCCCCGCGGAAACCCAACTGGTTTCCACCGTTGGGAGGTCTGGCTGAGCCGCGGACGGCAGCTCGAGCCGTAGTCGGGCCGGGCTATTGAGACCACTGAGGAGCAGCTGAATGGTGTCCTTGGAACCATACCTAGCAGCCAGATGAAGTGCCGTAGAGCCGTAGATGTTCCTGGCCTTAATGTAAGCGCCGCGGTCCAGGAGCAGCTGAACCGCAGAATTAATGCGGAATGTCTCCACGCAGTCCGTACGCCCTGTAGATCGCTTAGCCGGACTGTATGATGTGGCTAATTATTAAGTTACAATTATTAATATCAGGGCATGAAATATATTAACAAAACATTAAAGTGATGATGGGAGCTAACTTGTAGACCAGAGAAACCATAATAAGCTGGTAAGTTCAGATCGTGTGTATTTATACATTGAGTGTTTGCAGATGTGTGCCTACCCCCAGGCCGCACTAAGACCGCAGCCACCAGCAACACCCCTACTTCCTTGGGTTCAACTCTTACGGGTAATTGTTATGTTGGTATTTATATATCAAAACAGAATATTGAGGTTCCTCACAAATTTCGGCCACATTTCAACATTTCTTGGATGAGTGGATAATTAGTTGGCCGCCTATTAGCCGCTCCACACAGTCCGTGTCAAGCGATCTACAGGGCGTACGGACTGCGTGGAGACATTCCGGAATTAATGAACTGAGCTGCCAGAAGAAGTGCTGTAGAGCCGAAGTCGGTTTTGGCCTCAATGTCGGCACCGTGGTCAAGAAGCAATTTGACAATGGCGTCGTGTTGTTCACTGATGGCAATATGAAGTGCTGTACGGCACTCGCCTTTATCAGTGGCCTCGATGTCGGCGCCGTGGTCAAGAAGCAAATTGACTACGGCCTCGTGTCCATTACTGGTAGCAATATGAAGTGCTGTATAGGATTCGTCTTTGTCCATGGCCTCGATTCTGGCTCCCTTGTCGATGAGCAGCTGGACGAAATCAATATAGCCGAAGCGGCATGAACCGAGGAGGAATATGTCTAAACAGGTGCCCTCCAATTGAAATTCTACCTTGGAGGCAATTTTGTTTAATCCAAACCCAAAGGTAGATCTTGTACACCCATTGTTTGTATATATACCGAAAGCAGTGATTTTTCTCCAGAAGGATTGGTTTCCCAAGAATCAACCACAGCGCAATGATAGAAAAGCCATCTTGGGTAGTTAATCTCAGACATAAGTCTCTCTAAAAGGGTGTTTATGTTGTCGCTCCCATCTTTACACTGGGAGTAATGCCACGGCCAAAAGGCTGTTGAGTACAGAAATAGATGGCGATATCTGTATGCTTGAGGCTAGGTGCTGATCGATTGGTCATATTTAGCCCAATATTTCTGTGTGTACAACAATGAAAAACATATTTCTGCAATGTATATTTGGGAGTCGGCTTCCGACAGCTTGTTTCCCAAATACTCATCTACCGAAAGGTGTGCAAACCTGAATACATCCAACTGCTTGTCCAAAATGAGGAGATTTTGGCATATTTTCAATACGGTATTTGATGTTACCGCACCGTCTTTTGAGAGTTTTCCAGTATTGCTAACATGCATGGTGACTGCGTCGAGCAAAGTCTGTGATGCTAAAGGTTCATATGAAAACTTTACCCACCTGAAGGCGTTTAAAGCTAATCGGGCAGCGCTTCCTTTCTGAGCCTGAATACGCTTATATATTTCGTCATAGGCAGCCGTCAGAGTGTCAGGGAGCATCTTCAAGCTATGTTTTATGTCGTTCTCGGTACCCATTTCGTAGAGGAAGCGCGGCTAATTGGAACCTATAGCTCTGTTATCAACTGTAATGCTCGTTGGTAGCGGCAATGATGTGCTCATCCGCAATGAAAGGGAGTTCCTACATTCCCTTGAAACGGATACAAAGAACGCCGTATAATTCACGTTTGAGGCCATCGGAAACCGCGCCATCAATCAATAGCTTATCAGTGATAGCGCTTTCTACCTTCGTTGTTACAAACTGATTGATGTTGTTCTCGTTGTCTTCAGGTTGGAGCTCGATTCTCGGAAACATCTCAAATTGATGGAGAATATCCACGTCATTGCATGTTGCGACTAAATTCTTCGATTTTTCGATGACTTGCCTTAATGACTTCAGCAGATGTATTCTGATTTTGTGATCCACCTCATCCAAGCCATCGAGGCATATCATTATCTAAGGATTTATGTCGGTGAGTTTAATAAGAAGCTCCAGGCTTTCTTGAAGAGAGAGTCGCGAAGACTTTTGCCCCTTTTCTACTCGTTCTTTATATATGTCGACGGCTGGCTTTAGGATTTCGTCGTCTTTAGCCTGAACAAGCTGTTGCACAAGCGTATTCAGGATATTCTCAGGATCACAGCGATTCTCTTCGGCTCGATCATAGTAAAAGTATGCTAACTTCTCCCCAGTGTCAGAATGGAATCGATAACCGTTGATCTGCGAGAAAGTTCGGTTAAATAATGCCCGAGAGATAAAGAAAACACTGTAGCGAGCGTATGGACAGGACCAGGTTAAATTATGCAATTTGGTTATGACGTATTTTTTCAGTATACTAATACCTTATAAATGGACGCAAACTGCGGAACCGTGAAACCTCTTCGGACAGGGTCCACTCTGCATATCGCGCTCGATAGAGAATAAAGATGAATATCACTTACGCAATATAAGTTTTCCCGGCTCCAGCTAGATGGGTACGTAAGATAATAATTCAGCTCAATCATGCATAAGTAGCCTTACAAATTCCGCGTAACAATAATAAATTAGAAGCGCTCGACCACCTCCAATCATTGTACTACACCCTCTTGTAAAGCCATCGGCCTGTACCCTTGAGTCTTCCCTCACTAATGCGTTTGTGATGACTCGTGTACGGGATTGTAGAAATCCATTCGAGGAGCTCCGTCCTCTTAGTCTCTGCCGGGGTGTTAGTGGTCTAATTGTTGTATTAAAATTTATAAGATCCTCACACCTTCGAGTTTGTCATTGACGTTGTTGAGTTTGGGGCCAAAGCGCGACGTTGCCGCGCTCAACTCGTCCACCCGCAGCGTTCGCAGTTTCATGAACTCGCCTTCTGTTGCGTCAATGTTTCCGTCATTTCCTTGCTTTGTGATTTTGAATCTTACCGTTCAACTATAGCATGAGTTTCTGGTCAGCGAGCAACCTGCCTACTAGTCAGTCAGTACCGGAGTTATGCAAAAGCGCAGTGAAGGAATACATTGCGCTTCGGCAGTATTAGCGTCATATCCCGCAGTTTTTTCTAAGGCCTCAACATCATCGAGGTATTTGGTAACTTCCTCGACGGAGAACACCCCTGTATGACATTATCTAACGAAAATTAATTATTGCTATTAAGCACTCTGTCATTCTAGGAGTATCCACCCTTTGAACACTTGATAGCTTTTGAGAGATACTTTAGGATTGCGGTGTAGAGCTGGAGCAATATTTTCGCCAGTTTTTGGAAGCTGGCGTTTCAACTCCGAGGTAGAGAAGTTCGTAAACTGCGCACCGGTCAATAATGCAGGCGGTTCTCTCAAGTCCGATTATGATAATATCAGTTGTCTCCTTATCCAAACAGATCTGCTAAATATTAGCCTTTGTTCGGTTACAAGAGTCAGTTGCTGACCATTAGAAGAGAACGAAACGCAGCCCATGGCAGAGCAGCATGCGCAGGATCATATTGAACAATGATGTCGCCTATTTGCATGAACTTGTCTATCCATTGCAATATCTTCATCCTAATATCTCTCATTACGATTTCTTCACCCCCGAATTTAACCTTCCAAGTGCCTTCTCGGTTCCTGGTCATCGCTGTTTTCATTTCGCTTCGGATGCCTTCTAAGCTCTCAACGACACCCTTGGCCCTTAACTCAATACCGAAATCAGAAAGTATTGCATTTTCTTGGGGGGACAAATTCTTAATGGCCGCTGTCCACAACGATTGAAAGTTGTGATTTTCGGTAGCAGCAAGCCTCGCAACAGTACAAACTGGTACAAGATCGAGTGCAAAACTGTACTGAACTATGTAATACCAACTGTTTGAATCCACAAACTGTACCAGACGGTCCAGACCTATATACTGGTATACTGAACTGGTTTGTACCAGTAAACTGCCGGTACAAAAACTGCTAGTATATACTGGTATAACTGAAAAACTACCAGTACAAACAAGTACTAATAAGAACACAGTCATTCATACGCAGGTGTGGTACATGATTTGCCATGCACTAGTAAGTATCATCGAGTAATTATGCTATTCTCACATGCATCGCCACTTCCTTTCAAGGCCAGCACACAAGGTTAGTAGGCGAAAGTGCAGCCGCAACCATACCAACAGTATAATCCAGTATATCAGTATAATTTTGCATCTGTACTGCAGTTTATAACACTCCAACTGTACCAGCAATTTCTCAAACTGTACCAACCAACTGTTTGTCTGTACTGGTATTTGCTGGTATACTGGTATGAACCAGTATACTGTTGCGAGGCTTGGACCGTAGCAGTGGCTTCCCTCTGTGTTTCCCGAAGCGTTCTCTATCTTGGCGGCGGATGATGGTCCAGGCTGGATTGTCGAATTCGATCCGAGCGCAGGGTCACCGATTGCGTTTCCAGGTATCGCTTCGAACGGCAGTCCCATAGTTATCAATTCCGACGGGGTTGTGTGTAATACAGTCCGTGACGTTGCTGTATCGACATCTGTGGTACCGGCGGCACTGACCGTGAGCACCGCAGTGCAGGACCTAAGGGGGACGGCAGCGGGGTCTGTCGGGTCTCGTGGGGGTCTATGGGTCGATGGGTCTTCTCGTCTGCGGATGATCTATCCCAAAATTTGAGGCGAGCTGCGAACTTATCTCGTCTCCGTGGTTTTTCCATCACTGTTGGTTCTGGAGCGGTTCGAATAGCAGGGTCTAAGGTTAACGATCGCCGGATTGTCCAAAATACAGATCAAATTGCAACGTGAAATCAATATATAAGCGCTGGGCTACAGGCTACAGGGTACATGCCCCCGAGGGTCATGGAAAGAAGCGGAAGTGTGCGGGATAAGGTGGACTGAGTTCTATTCTGATTCGCTCGCTAGTCACGTGCATGTATGAGGTTGTACTCTACTTGAGTAGTTGAGATGGAGCTCCTATTGCTCGATAGCAATTCACGATCATCAGCCGATCCAAATGCATTTTCGAATAGGAATATTCCTCTGCCCACCCCTTCCCAGATGATGTCGATTGAATCCTTTGACTCAATGTTCTGCGATCGACTGCCGCAGCCATTGTGATTGGTGCCACGCTGATTTCGAAACATTCGTAGGAAGTGTGTCCTGGTTGTTGCTAAATGCCTCTGTTACTGAAGGGTTTAGCAAAACAGATATAAGTCATCCCTGTAACATCCTCACAGTTCAACTAGGCCTTGTTCTGATAACTCCACAATCATGTCCCACGAACCTGCCCAGTCGGGCAACAGCTCAACGGCCTCAGCGCCTCCCAGCATTGCATTCACTCCCCCACGTCCCCTCCATTTCCCAACCGCCTCTTTCGTCCTCTCCGCCTCCACCCTCAGCTTTCACCCCTCAACACATAGGGTCTTAATCATAACCGACAAATTCCACAACCCGCCTTACTACTTTCTCCCATGTGGACGCAAAGAAGTCAACGAACCAATCGGCGATTGTGCGATCCGGGAAACTTTCGTTAATGCCGGATACAGCGTCCTCCTCCTTCCTGCATCCCACAAAACACTACAGCCCAGCCCGCCCTACTGTTCCGGGAGCAACCACACAGAAGCATTCTGGATATTACTGCACCCTTATCTCGCGCGGTATGGGAATCCGCCGACAGATCTTACAGGAGTTGTCATGGATTTATCGCACTACTTCCTAGGGGTCATTGAAGATACGACAAGGGATAAGAATTACGGGAAGGCATTTCTAGGGCAACCTGAAGAAGGATATGATTCTGCACTTATTGACGTCAAGGAGGCAGTGAAGTTGTTGAGTGCTGGACGTATGGAGGTTAGAGAGGAGGAGCTGGTTTGGAAGGGAGATGGAAGGGATGTTCTGTGGGAGGATGTTGCAGGGAGTGATGTCGGTTTAATGGAGGCGGCTATGGTATGGAGAGGGTGGGGAGAAGTTGCTGCGATATCACCAGGGGAAGCTGTAGGGAAGGCCGTGGAGTTTGAGGAAGATTGGAACCAAGATAGAGAGGAGACTAACTCCACATGCGGCAAACCAACACGTCACTATGGAAGATCGGTTGGTCGGGACCACCAACCTAAACGCGGACGTGGCTGGAAGCCGTACAAGGGCAAGAGGCTCCCGTGAGGGTATTCGACGAAGTTCAGTCACCTAGAAGCGAAATCAAATCGCTGGTTTTGTGCGTTTAGTAGCGTAAGGACGCGCGTAAGCTCTGTTTTGAATTTGTTAAATTAAAGTCTTCGTTGTGACATCTTGATAACAGCCGCTAAAAACCTAGACTCGTTGATGAGACTTTGCTAAGCTGCAATTGCAAGTGTTTCAACCCTAAACTTTTAGCTCGTTCCCAGCCACTTTTGGTGCGCCACTTTCCGACAAAGCCGTCTGCTACCAAGAGGGGCTGGAACTATTCGCGTCCCAAGAACACCAATGGGTTGCCAAATTCGCTTATCCATATAAGGGGGGGATCATCGTGCCCCTCTTATTAGCCATAGTGGGCCAAAGGGCCAAAGGGCAACAGTCCCAGGACAATCAATAACCAGCATCACAATTCTCCCTCCAAATATCTTAAATTAAGTATCTGAGTTTAACTCCAATTATAAAGCAATGTACACATGAAATATGCACAATTTAATGCTCTACAACCTCCCAATTTCCAATTTATGATATCTTTAAAACTGAAAGAGTGGCTTTAGAAAAACCACTTAAAATTACTGAAAACTGATATTTTTCTAAAGCTGTTCAGTTAGTTTTAAAGATAGTATAAATCCATAGATCGAAAGTGATAGAGCATTGAATTCTATATCTTTCATATATACATAACATTGTGGTTGGAGTTAAACTCAGATAGGTTAATATTTTTTTGTAACTTTTATATTATTCAAAATGAATCATCATAACCCCTATCAAAAGTATATTTCAAATTGAGTATGGATTCTATTTATACAAATGGTATTGCTTACTAGTATATATAGATCTTTTAAAAATAAATATTAAAGTAAATAGAATATTATAATATTTCTGTACTGATTAATAATATAATTCAATATAGCTAGATATTTGTCAAGGTTCATGGCTCAGGTATCAAGGGTTCAGGGTTCAGGGTTCTAGGGGTTATGAAAACTATAAGCTGGAAAGGCTAAATAATTGAGGATAGCCTGTAGCTAAAGAGACAAGGACTGTATGCAAAAGACTTGATCCAGAATCACTGAGTATAAAAGAAGTGAAAGCCAAAGCTAATATATTGTTTTATAGAGAAGAAAATGAGTGAAGAAAGAAACTTATCCTTCGCTGAATGCCAGATTTATATACAGTGATTTCGTCCCTAATCCACTCATTTTATAATTCATCTGAACTTCTACTTACTTTCTATACTGCTTTTGCATGATTTCTATATTTCCTGTGAAACATTATTCTTTTCCATTCAAAATCTGATTTGATTTTTGTTGTGCTTTGGCCTCCATTCAAAACCTGATTTCATTCTCATTGTGCTTTTAGCCTCTATTTAAAACCTGATTTCATTCTCGTTGTGCTTTAACCTCTGTTCAAAATCCAATTTCATTTTCGTCAGGCACAATTTTTCAAATTATTCATTGATCATTACATTACCATCCTTCATCAGTCAGCACAACCATGATTGTAGCTCCCCCTTGCCAATGCCGAGTACCTACAAAGTTTATCACCCAGGCTTGCCAGGTTGTTTGGTATGAAACTTGTTGATTGCTTTAGGTCCAGTAATGTTGGTTGTGGGCTCCCAACTGCATTTGTTGTAGCCCCTACATATTACCAAATACTGCAGCTGCCTCTGGAACAGCCTGGAATCGTTTATCTGTTCAACCTCATACTTCTCTTTGCTGTTGAAATGGTCCCAAAATGGAACCATTGCTAACACTATTCATAAGAAAGAAGTCAAATATCTAGGATTAATTGTTGGAGTAAACGGAATCAGGATGGACCTGGAAAAAGTCCAAGCAGTCGAAAACTGGGAAGCACTGGGGAAACTCCAGGCAGTCCAAGCCTTCTAGGCTTTGCTAATTTTTACCAACGGTTTATAGAAAATTATAGCAAGGTAGTGCAACTACTAACACAACTCAGGAAAAAGCTAGTACCTTTCGGCTGGGGACCAGATTAAAAAAGGGTGTTCGCAGAATTAAAAAGGGCCTTTACAACAGCACCAGTGCTAGTGTCACGGTTGTGACGAGTGAGGATCGGAGGAGGAGAATGGATCGATGGATAAGAAACGGGAATGTGAGGGGAATCAGGTTTCGTTGGAAGGAATGAGGTTTCGTTGGAAGGAAACAGGTTTCGTTGAAAGGAATCAGGTTTCATTGATTGCATTGTAAATATGGCGTGATGGTTACGATGAGAGTTATGGTTTGAAAGGGTTACGTATATAGTTGGGTGAGGCTTGGATATATTTCTGTACGAGTGAGTGAAGGTGACGACAGTCGCGTTAACTGTATATACGGATGATGGATTTGCAGAGGATAGGTTTCTTCTTCACTTGTTCTCTAGTCTGCAAAACAATCACTTGTTAGGGGGATACTGCAGCTAGATGTGACTTATCGATATTGTTGTACCGACTTATGGTAAAGGCGTATCTTAAAAATAATAATCCAACTAAAGATATGGAATTCGATTGTGACGCGTTTACGTCGTTGCACTGTATGTATAAATACGGGCATCTATTGCAGTATGGCCCTGTTTAAAAGTCGTAACTGTCTTGGAGATAATCTTCCGATGACTCGTCAAAGGCAACTTGGGAAGGAAGTTCACCAGTATGGAAATAGTGGTAGTATTCTACCCAAAGGTTATGACGAATAAGGTATTGTGCGAGGTGTTCGTATTCGGCTCGAGTGTTTGCTTGGGCGTGCAAGATGCGAGCGTAGAGAATCTTCTGATCGTCTGTAATAGACATAAAAAGTTTATTGGTGAATATTCTTAAGGTAATTAACTTAATAATATTTCAGGTGGTTTTTCCGCTGTTGTGTTCTGACTGTGGTTTGTTCGACTGTTGCTTGAATCGTTGTGTTTTAAACTTGTGGGTTTAAGGTGGTCTTTTATAGGTGAGTATTTCCACGTCAAACCATCCTGCTAAGGGGTGACGGTACTTCTCAGTAATCTATGATGTGTGTGTATAGTACTATCTCAATAACACTCAGTCCACCGTAGTGGGTGTTCACATAACATCCGATCGTTGCTTCAGAGCCGATCTCGGTAGTTAGCTGTGGAGAGTTCCGTTTGACAACGTGAGGTTGTGTAAGCCCCCTCCAGGAATCCCAAAGGTTATCCTGCATGTGATGACGTTGCTGACGCACATATCGGACCATTACTTCGTATTAGTTATCTTTCTTCGTATTGAGTGGAATAGTGATCAATGTTTTAATGAGCTGCCAACCCATACATGGCCACGTACCTAGTGTCATCGGGTCTTATCCGAGTTCCCCGAAGGGGGTGCCCTCTGTCAGTTATCGCGTTACAAACGCGGCAGAGCTGGGTTTCGACAGTCTAGATCCAAGCACTTATCTTTTAGGTAGAGTTAACTACCGGGGCGCAGTTAGCTTAACTCCTTTGCTTATTCTAGCTCTAGAAATAGCAAAGTCCCGCATACTAAGATAATATCCCTTGTCCAATCATATCCATGAGGCTAAGCACGGGTATGGTTTGTCCCAGTATTAGCATGATACTGGAGATAACACTGGTTTGATCCGTAACGCACAGCTGATCCGAAGACCCCTGCTAGGCAGTTACATTGCTTCGGCAGTATGGTTGGTGTGTCCCATGCCTTGGCCAGTACTATGGGTTTTTACCCCGATGATTACTGTCTGATCGAGTGTGCATACTGTCTCCACACTGGGTAGCTATTCCCTATGCTGAGACGTAGTATTGTAGCATAGACTATTATGGGGATTTCACCCGGCTATGTTGAGCCGTCTGCTAACTCATCAGTAGACATCCTCAGGGGTGTGATCTTAACCGCTGATTCATCTTTGAATAGCGGCAAGCCTGGGAGACTAAGCCTGATGTACTTCATACGCATGCTAAGGGGAAACCCCTAACATCACTGGCTTTGGCATCAACCTTTGTTCACTTTTGTGATTCCAGATTTCGAGTCTCTAGTTGTTACGCAGTACCCGTGATCACTGAACCCCCCCGTTTGGTTTTCATAACCCCTAGATCTCTGAGCCTTGAACTCTGGACAGAAGAGCAAGTCTAAAATCGATTCTACCGGTTATAATTTATTATATGTGCCATTATCATCACCGAAGTGGCTGTTACTTTTGTCACTGTCCTTGCAACCCCCAGTGCCTGGTGTTTAAATCAGTTGGCAATGTCGAAAACTGGTTAACAGTGCACAGTTTCTGGAGACATATTTATGTAGTTTGCATCTGGAGATTTTGACGAGAAGGATCCAACATATTCGAGTAAATACCCGCATACAATAGCAATAAACTACAGCAATCTGGAATCAACTTCTTCAACTGAGCCGGTTGAACCACCAACCTCTTTGAATGAGAACCTTTGAACGCCTTCAATAGCATCGACGCTATCTTCACTGAAACCAAAGAACCCCTTGAAGCATATTCTTGCGATAAACCACAAGCTGTATCCGCTTGGAATAGCTACTGGATGGAAACAGCAAGAAATGGAGTGGGACTCCAAATTGACGACCCAGTTTGTAAGAACTTTTGCACCAAGTATTACGGTCTTTACATCGATTGCCATGACAAGGAACTGTGTTACTGTTAACACAACTGCAGAGGCACCCACACCACAATTGGAAGAGCCGCAGATGCTCAAGACACAATATCAGAATCCACAATCAAAGCAACACAGAAGGACATAGATAGCCAAATTTCGTAGACAGATTACAATGAACGAAAGGCAGATAAGGGAAAGGGGGTAAACCCAGAGGTACACCCGGCCCCTTTACCAAACCCACTGATCATCTTGACAACAGCCAGCAAATATGAGGTGTTCTTCTGGTAGATGGTCAATCCATTTTTAGAAGCAGAAATTGAGGTAGCTATTCAACAATTCCACGAAAACACAAATCAGGTAAAAGATTACCTAAATAGAAGACCTCGCTTCCATTTCACAGCTGCCAACCTCCTCACCGCAGCTTCTGAACACCACAGTCCAGATATCCAGAGAACTGTCAAGACCAGCTCACGATGTTATGTTGGCCAGTTCATTACAACTGGAACTGGACAACGTTGTAGCCAAAAACACGGAGACCATGAATGGAGCTCAACTCCGGAGCCACATTCAAGATATCAACCTCCGGCTGACGGCATTAGCCCAACCCCTGACGACCAGCAGATGGAACGAATTGCTAAAGAACGGCAATCTGTGAATGATGTGGAAGCACGGATATCGCAATCGTTGGTAGAAGGAGAAAAAATTATCAAGGAACGGAACAACCTGAAGCAAGAACTATTGCTCATGCAACAGGCTTTGACATCGAAGGAGGAAAATTTACAAGTATGCAGTCATGAGTATGTAAAAGAGAAGGTCCAGAGCCTAAAACAACAGTTGGAAGAAAGGACTCCGGACCTGGCAGAGCTGAAACAAGACCTGGAAGATGCCCAGGTACAAATGGAGAAGTTCAGGGACCTGGCGGAAGAAAATCACCAACAGGTAACTCGAGTCTTGAAGTTGACGGAAAGAATGACAGCGGAAAGAACAACAGGAGAAAAGGAGGAATGAGAAGAGAAGGTAAATGATACGGCCAGCTTCTCAGGAGAAGATAGGAAGAAACTTCAAGGGTAGAAGGTGCAATTGGCCTTGAAGATAGCCGGAAAACCAAAGGTATTCAATACTGAACAAAAGAAGCTGAGGTATGCAGTGGGATGTCTGAAAGGAGTGGCCCTGGCACAATTAAAGGCACGAAGTGACAAAATTTCTGGGGAAGTTACACTCGATTCCCTGAAAGACCTGGTTGACCTGCTAGATCTAGCTTTCGGAGATCAAGACAACACAGCAATGGCCAAGAGGGAACTCTTGAGACTCAGACAGCGAGACCACGAATTCTCCCAATGTTACGCGGAATTCCAGAGATATGTAGCAGAGGACAGGTGGAATGAAGATGCCCAAATGGACACACTACGAAACGGGCTGTCAAACAGACTCAAGGACTCCTTACAACATATCGAAGAACCGGAAAACATAGTCGAATTCGTCAAACTCTGCACAAAGTGAGATTCACAGCTGAGAAGACGCGCGGTGGAAAAGATATCCGGAGAGTGGGAGGACCACAAGAAATCTGAGACAACAGTGAACATCATATCTGCCCCAGTCGCGGCACCAGCAGGAACAGTTCCAAGATATCACGGCCCTGCACCAGTGGATCTTTCGGTGGTCGAAGGAAAAAAGATTACACCTGAAGAACGAAAGAGATGCAGTGAAGGAGGATTGTATATCTACTGTGGGGATAGCAGGCATTTTGCAGCATCACGCCCAAGAAAATTGAAGGCAGCGTCAGAACAAATAGAGGAATCACAATTTACAAAGGCAACAAATAAGGGAGACACAGATTCGGAAAAAAGGAAAGGGAAGGAAGTAGAGTCGGAAAAAGTTGAGTCCAGTGCAATAACGATGGCAATTGCACTGGAAACGAATTGCCTTTGTCAGTTAATGCAAGTTTTGGTATTTCGCAGTTTTCTATATCGAGCGCCGAAATAAAGGAATCGTCTATGGAAAGCAAACATCTCGTGGTGAAATGCTTACTGAAAATAGAAGATAAAATCATTGATACCCACGCTTTGATAGACTGCGAAGCTACTGGAATAGAATTCATTGACAAAGATTTTGTCCACCATCAGCCGTTACAAGGGAAGGAATTAAAAGATCCAAAAGAATTAGAAGTTATAGATGGAAGACCTATCGAGTCAAGAACAATTACGACCATGGCTACACTTGCCTTAGGAATATGCGGACATCAAAAACTATTACTGGCGTTCGTCACTAAGTTAGGCCATTACCCGATAGTATTGGGACGTCCATGGTTGCAACTTCACCATGTCATGATCAAGTTTCAAAACCAGAGGATTGGATTTGAAAGAGGTTATAGTCAACAACACTGTCAACATCATTCGAGTAGATGGGTGTGGGGTAACCACATGGAAACAACGGGGAAACAAGACAAACCGAAGTTGGATATATGTGTATTAGCAGCAGCACCATTTATAAAACGAAATAAGAAGGAGAAGCTCAAGGTATATGTGGTAACATTATACAAAATCAACAAGACCCTTGAAATAAAGGATATTCAAGAAAAACTGCTGGATCAGTTAATTCCAAAAGATTATCATGAGTTTCTTCCTCTCTTTGACAAGGTGATTGCTGAATGACTACCACCACACAGACCATATGATTACAAAATCACATTACAGGATAGCTTCACTCCATCTTTCGGAACAATGTACAGCTTGTCAAGAGAAGAGCTTCAAGTTCTGAAGGATTGGATTGAAAAGAATTTGTCAAAGGGATTTATCAGATCATGTTCATCACCATGTGGAGTGCCAGTCCTATTCGCACCCAAACCAAACGGAGGCCTACGGTTATGGGTGCACTACAGAGGCATGAACGAAGTAACGATAAAGAATCGCTATCCATTGCTGCTAATTCCGGAAACTCTGCGGAGATTGTCAAAGGCAAAGTGGTATACCAAATTAGACGTTCGAGACGACTACCATATGATTCGAATAGCAGAAGAGGATGCATGGAAAACAGTGTTTAGAACCTGCTATGGCCTGTTTGGATCCTCGGTTATGCCTTTCGGACTCACCAATGCACCAGCAAGCTTTCAGGAATTCATCAATAACACCCTCTGTCCATTTTTGGACATCTTTTACATGGCATTCCTGGACCACATTCATATTTACACTGACAATCTGACGGAACACCGGAAACATATTAGAGTAATAATGGCAACATTAAAGGAAGCCAGACTGTATCTCAAAGCCGAAAAATGTGAGTTCCACCAATATGAAGTCAAGTACCTAGGATTAACAGTCTGTGTCAATGGAATCAGAATCGATGCAGAAAAGGTAACGGCAGTTAAAGAATGGGATGCACCCAGCGAGCTTAAAGAGGTTCAAGCATTCTTAGGATTCACCAATTTCTATCAAAGGTTCATTAGGAATTCCAGCAGGGTGGTCCAACTATTGACAAAGCTAACAAAAAAGTTGGTACCCTGTCAGTGAGGCTCCGATCAAAAGAGAGCATTCGCCGAATTAAAGGAAGCATTCACAACTGCACCAGTTCTGGTACATTTCGATTATGAGCAAGAAATTGTTCTGGAAACTGACACATCAAGTTATGTATCTGCGGAAGTACTATCTCAATACGATGACCAGGGAATCCTCAATCCAGTAGCATTGTTCTCGACAAAACACACACCTGCGGAAGAGAATTATGAAATCTACGACCAGGAATTAGGAGCCATTGATAAAAGTCTGGAACAATGGAGACTGGAATATGAAGGGTCAGTACACCCTGTCAGGATACTGACAGACCACAAGAATCTCGAGTACTTTATGACATCAAAACTACTCAATAGAAGGCAAACAAGATGGTCGGAATTCCTGTTGAGATTGAAGTTCAAGATTATTTACCACCCGAGAAAACAAGAACAGAAGCCCGATGCATTGACCAGAATATCAGGAAACATTCCTCAGTCGGGGGGGGCAGAAAAAACTCAACAAATGGTGCTCAAAATGGAAAATCTCGACAAAAGAATACAACAAGGACTGGTGGTAGTATTTGTGGACGTGGTTAATCAAGATGAAACAGATCGGAAGGAGCTGTGGAACTGGATTGAAAATGTATGCAGGGACTGCCCGTTCGACAGCAGCGAAGGACTATGGATCAACGCAACAGAAGTCAAAAATGAATCGGACAAACTACAGTTGTTACAGGAACATCACGATTCACCAATA
This sequence comes from Trichophaea hybrida, assembly GCA_015178995.1. Lineage (NCBI taxonomy): Eukaryota > Fungi > Ascomycota > Pezizomycetes > Pezizales > Pyronemataceae > Trichophaea > Trichophaea hybrida. Next base: position 15,771 of record WHVE01000982.1, read on the forward strand.
GCGCGACATCCAAGACAAGCAAGAACTTTGGACCTACTAAAAAGAAATTATCAATGGCCAGGCATGAGAGCAGATGTGGACAGATGTGTACGAAATTGCCATGTGTGCCAACACAGTAAAGCAAAAAATCAAAAGATTCACGAATGGCTAAAACCGCTGGAAGTACTGCAACAACCATGGAAGAATCTGAGTATGGACTTTGTGGTTGGGTTGCCAGAAAGCGAAGAGTATAATGCTATATGGGTGGTATTCGATAGACTGTCCAAAATAAAACATTTGGTACCATGTGAAGACAATACAGATGGCAGAAAGCTGGGCGAAATGTTTATATGAAATTTATGTAAATTTCATGGCTTACCAGACACCATAGTATCGGACAGAGGACCCCAATTCGCCTCAGAATTCTGGAGACCCGTCTGCAAAAGTCTCGGAATTGAAAGAAGACTCTTGATGGCCTTTCATCCACAGTACCGACTGCCAAACAGAACGAATGAATGCCATCATGGAACAGTACCTGAGAAGCTTTGTCAATTATTAACAGAACGACTGGGCCTCTTGGCTACCTATGGCAGAGTTTGCGTCCAACAATCATGCTTTGGAAACGACACACTGCTCAACGTTCTTTGGCAATTATGTTTTTTATCCAAGCATGATCTTCAGTCAACATCCAGTTCCGAATGGAAACGACATCAGGGAAGTAAACGCCAATACCCTTTCCCAACAAATGAATGAAATATTTGAACAGATGACAGCCGAAATGTCCCAAGCACAATCGATTCAAGCAGAACAGGTAGACAAACCACACAGAAATGGAGTGGACATGACCATTGGAGACCAAGTATAGATGGATGCTAGGAATATCGCAACACAGAGGAAAAGCAAAAAGCTAGACTGGAAGCACCTAGGACCATACAAAATCAGCGAAGTCATCAGCCTGTAGGCCTATTGATTGGACCTACCGAAGCACATTTATATACATCCCGTACAACCAATCTCCCATTTATGCAAAGCCTCAGACGATCCAACACCTGGACAAGTCAAATCAGCACCACCTCCAGTTATAGTGGACGGAGATGAGGAATACAAAGTGGAACGTATTGAGGATTCACAAGTGTTTCGACGTCAGTTGCAGTATCTGGTTAAGTGGAAGGGCTACAACATAAACAGCTGGGAACCGGCAGTCAATATGGACAGACTTCAAGCCATCGATACATTCCATGCAGAACAACCTGGCAAGCCCGGATCAACAGCCTCGTAGGAACTTGGCTTATGGGAGGGGGAGCTACTGTCATGGTTGTGACGAGTGAGGATCAGAGGAGGAGAATGGATTGATGGATAAGAAATGGGAATACGAGGCGAATCAGGTTTCGTTGGAAGGTATCAGGTTTCGTTGGAAGGAATCAGGCTTTATCGGTTGCATTGTAAATATGGCATGATGGTTATGATGAGGGTTATGGTTTGAAAGGGTTGGGTACATAGTTGGGTGTGGCTTGGATGTATTTTGGAACAAGTGAGTGAAGGTGACGACGGTTGCGTTAACTGTACATAAGGACGATGGATTTGTGGAGGATAGGTTTGTTCTTCATTCGTTCTCAAGTCTACAAAACAATCAATAGCTTAAGCATCAATCTTTGTTCACGTCTGAGATTCCGGATTTCGAGTCTCTAGTTGTTACGCAGTACCCACGATCACTGCACCCTCCCGTTTGGTTTTTATAACCCCAAGAACTCCGAGCCTTGAACCCTTGACAGCCAGCCCATTTCGATTATGAAAAAGAGATATTTCTCGAATCCAACACCTCAAGTTACGTATCCACATGAGTCTTCTCCCAATATGACAACCATGGAGTCCTATACCCAGTGGTCTTCTTCTCCAAAAAACACTTGCCCACCAACGAAAATTATGAAATCTACAATCAAGAATTTGGCACGATTGTCAAAAGCCTGAAGCAATGGAGACCCAAATGCGAAGGTTCAGCATATCCGATTAAGATTCTTACCGATCCCAAGTACCTGGAGTACTTCAAGATATCGCAACTGTTAAATTGAAGACAGATCAGATGGTCTGAATTTTTGTCAAGGTTTAAATTCAAGATAGTTTACTGGCCAGGAAAGCAAGATCAAAAACCCAATACTCTTACAAGAATGCCAGAACACATTCCTACGAAGGGGGGGGGGGCAGAAAAACTCATCAAATTGTGTTAAAAACGGAAAACCTCGATCGGAAGGTATGCAAATGGTTCATTGTGGCTTTTACAGAAACAGTCAACCTTGATAGTGACTCAATGAGCTTCAAAGAGTTATGGAACTAAACAAACAACGTATGTCAGTATTGCTCGTATGACAGTAGCGAAGAGCTATGTACACATAAGAATCAGTTGCTTGAAATCGCTGAAATACAAATTCTACCAACAGATGAGGACAAGCTGAAGTGGATTCAGGAATGCCATGATTCTCCGGTCGCAGGACACCCAGAATGAGCAAAACCTTTCGACCTGCTAGGCCAAAGCCATTCCTGGAATCAGATGAGACAGAACGTGGACTGCTACGGATGAAACTGCCATACCTGCCAACAAAGCATGGCAACCCACAGAAAAACTCATGGCTTGTTACGACTACCGGATTTACTGGGGCAACCATGGAAAGACTTGAGCATGGACTGCATAGTCAGACAGCCAGAATGCAAAGGTTCAAATGCAGTGTGGGCAGTGGTCGATTACCTAACAAAGATGCGATATTTTGTACCCCGTACCGACAAAGTCGATTGAAAGAAGCTGGGTGAAATGTATGTCAAAGAAGTGTTCAGACTGCATGGACTGCCCATAACAATAGTGTCTGATCGAAGGCCACAATTTGCTTCAGATTTCTGGAAACATGTTTGTGAAAGATCGAGAATCGAACAAAGATTGTCAACCACATTTCATTCTCAGACCAACGGCCAAACTGAAAGCATCAATGCAGTAATAGAACAGTATCTCCGGAACTTTTTTAATTACTAGCAGCACGATTGGGTCCAGTGGTTACGATTGGCGGCCTTCGCTTCTAACAATCACATTTCGGAAACGACTAATTGCTCTGGGTTTTTTGTTAACTATGACTTTTATCCACGAATGACCTTGGCCAATATCCAATCAAAGATTATTACGATATTCGCGAAGTCAACACACAGCAGATGGCCCAATAAATGGAGCCACTTTTCTGTGAAATTAGGGCAGAAATGAAAAGTGCCCAGAGTATACAGTCTGAACAGGCCAACAAGTCCCAAAGGGTTGGCACGCAATTGGAAGTCGGTGATGGAGTATGGCTGGACGCACGAAATATATCGACAACCTGACCTAGTAAGAAACTGGACTGGAAATGTGTTGGACCATATGAAATTACTGAGGCCGTTAGCCCATGGGCGTATAGAGTTAAGCTACCAAGTCAACTAGATATTCACGACGTTTAACCAATATCCAGATTTCAGAAGGCCACTCATGATTCTCTCCCAAATCAAAAGCCAGAACCACTACTGCCAGTAATAGTGGATGGAGAAGAGGAGTACACAGTTGAGAGGATAGACGATTCGAGGCTGTTTTGGACACAGCTGCGGTATTTGGTAAAATGGAAGAGCTAGGATGAATGCCGCTGGGAGCCTGCAACCAACATGAATGGATTCAAGACTATTGACAATTTTCATACTGAACAACCTGGCAGGCCCCGGTTCTGAACCTCATTGGTACTTGGCATTGATGAGGGGGAGCTACTGTTACAGTTGTGCTGAGTGACGATTGATGGTTGAGTGATGATCGGTGATTCATATAAAAGGGAAGGTACAATGAGAATAAAATCTGGTTTCGAATGGAGGCTAAAGCACGATGAGAATGAAATCAGGTTTCAAACAGAGGCTAAAGTACGACGAGAATGAAATCAGATTTCAAACTGAGGGTAAAACACGACAAAAATGAAATCATATTTTGAATAGAAGCTAAAGCACAAAATCAGATTTCGTATGGGAAATGACAGAATCTAGCAAAAGTAATGTATAAAGAAAGCTGGAGTTCGGAGGTATTATATAACTAGTGAATCACTGTATATAAACCAGGAGTTTGGCAGAGGATAAGTTTCTTTCTTCACTCGTGCCCTAGTCTATAAAACAATCATTTAGCTTCGGCTTTCACTTCTTTCACACTTGGTGATTCTGGTTCAATGTCACGGTTGGGTCGAGTGAGGATCGGAGGAACAGTGATGATCGATGGAGCGTATATGGAGAATACAGGAAGCAAGGAAGGAATCAGGTTTTGTTGGAAGGAATCAGGTTTTGTTGGAAAGAATCAGGTTTTGTTGGTTGCGTTGTAAATATGGCGTGATGGTTATGATGTGGTTTACAGATCGAAAGGGCTGTGTACATAGTTGGGTGAGGTTTGGATGTATTTTGGAACGAGTGAGTGAAGGTGACGACGGTCGCGTTAGTTGTATATATGGGCGATGGTTTAGTGGAGGATTGGGTTGTTCTTCACTCGTTCTCTAGTCTACAAAACAATCAATAGCTTTGGCATCAACCTTTGTTCACTTCTGTGATTGCGGATGTCGAGTCTCTTGTGTGCTACGCAGTACCCGCGATCACTGCACACTTCGTTCAGTTTTTATAACCCCTAGAACTCACAGCCTTAAAACCTTGACAGAAGAACGAGTCAACAATCGATTCTACTGGTTATATTTCAGTATATGTGCCGCTATTTTCATCAAAGCGGTTGTTACTTTTGCCACCGACCTTGCAACTCCCTCTGTTCCATATTCAAATCAGTTGGAAACTTCGAAAACAAGCTCACGGTACACAGCTTTTGGAGACACTCCTGCGTTGTGTGCCTGTGGAAATATCGACGCCAAGGATCGACCCTGTTTTAAATTCCAGCATACGACAACAACAGACCCCAACAATCCCGAATTAATTTCTTCGACCTAGCTGGCCGAACCACCAACCTCTTTGAACAGGAACCACTGAACGCTTTCGATAGCATCGACGCTATCATCCTCGAACCCACAGAACCCCTCGAAGCATACTTCTGGGACGAACCACAAGCGGTATCTCCCTGGAATAGCTACTGGACAGAAGCCGCAAGAAACGGAGGAGGACTCCAAATCAACGACCCAGTATTTAAATACTTCTGGACCAAATACTACGGTCTCCACGTCGACAGTCAGGACGAAGAACCTTGCTACTGCGAACACAACTGCAGAGGCACACACACAACAATCGGAAGAGCAACAGATGCTCAATCATCAGAAGCGACGATCAGGGGACCACAGGCGAACACAGAAAGCCAAGTTACGTGGGCAGATTACAACAAACGCAAAGCAAATAAGGGAAATGGAGTAGACAAAGAATTACACTCGGCCCCCTACCAACCCCGCTGAACATTGTAACAACATCCGATAAACACGAGATATTCTTCCGGTAAATGGTCAACCCATTTTTGGAAGCAGAAATCGAGACAGCCATTCAACAAATCCATGAAAATTCGGAACAGGTGAAGAATGGTCTGAACAACAAACCTCGTTCCCAATTCACAGCTGCCAATCTCCTCACCACCGTCACTCAACATCACAGTCAAGATGTCCGGAGAATCATCAAGACCAGCTCGCGACGTCACGCTGTCGAGTGCGTTACACCTGGAATTACACAACGTGGCAAACAAAGATATGGAAGTCATGAACGAAGCTCAACTCAGGAGTCACATTATGGTCATCAACCTCGGCCTAACAGCACTGGCCCAACTCCCCACAACCAGCGGATTAAAATAAATTGCTGAAGGAACAGCAATCTGTGATAAATGCGGAAGCACGGATGTCGGAATTGTTGGCAGAAGGGGAAAAAGGTTTACTAGAACGGAACACCCTCAAAGAGGAGCTGCTACTAATACAACAGGCAGTGACATCGAGGAAGGGAGCCCCACCAACATGCAGTCATGGGGACCTAGAAGCAGAAGTCCAGAGCCTGAAACAACAACTGGAAGAGAGGGATCCAGACATAGCGGAGTTGAGACAAAACCTGGAGGATGCTCAAGCTCAGATGGAGATATTTAGGAATCTAGCGGAAGAAAATCGTCAACAGGTAGTTTGAATCCTGAAATTGGCAGAGGGAAGGACAAGAGAAGTAGGAGAAAGGGAAGAAAGGGAAGAAAGGGAGGAGAAGGTGAATGATATAGCCAGCTTCTCGGGAGAAAACAGAAAGGAACTCTGAAGATGGAAGGTTCAGTTGGCCCTGCAGATAGCCAGCAAACCAAGGGCTTTCGACACCGAGCAGAAGATGCTGTGGTACGCGGTGGGTGTCTGAAAGGAGTGGCCCTGGCACAATCAATGCTACGATGTGACGAAATCTCTGCAGAAGTCAAACTCGATACCCTGAAAGACCTAGTTGACCTTCTAGATCTAGCATTTGAAGATCAAGACAAAGCAGCAACAGCCAAGAGGGAACTCTTGAGACTCAGGCAACGAGACCGCGAATTCTTTCAGTACTACGCGGAGTTTCAACATAGGTAGCAGACGTCAAGTGGAACGAAGATGTGCAAATGAACGCACTATGAAACTGGCTGTCCAACGAACTCACGGACTCCCTGCAACATATTGAGGAACCAGACAGCATAGTGGAATTCGTCAAACTATGTTCAAAACGAGACTCACAGCTGAGAAGCCGCGTGGCAGAAAAGAAGTCCGGAAGATGGGAGGGCTTTAAGAAATCTGACACAACGACCAACACCACATCCGCCCCAGACGCGGCACCGGCAGGAACAGTTGCAGGATATAATGGCCCTGCACCAATTGATCTTTCGGCAATAAAGGGAAAGAAAATCACACCTGAGGAATGAAAGAGGCGCAGGGAAGGAGGGCTGTGTATGTACTGCGGAGATAGTAGGCACTTTGCGGCATCATGCCCAAGAAATTGAAGGCAGCGTCAGGGCAAACAGAGGTACACCTTTCAGGAAAGCAGGAAATGAGGAAGATGCAGACTCGCAAACAAGGAAGGGAAAAGAAGTTGAGTCGGGAAAAGTTTCAGTCCAGTGCAATAAGGATGGCAATTGTGCTGGAAACGAATCTCCTTTGTCAGTTATGCTAGTATTGGTATTTCGCAGTTTTCTATATCAAGGCAGAAATAGGAATCTTCAATGGAAAGCAAACATCTCGTAGTGAAATGCTCCTGAAAATGAAAACCGAAATCATTGATTCCCACGTTGATAGACTGGAGCTACTGGAATAGCATTTATTGACAAAGATTTCGTTCGCCATCATCAGTTACAAGAGAAGGAGTTAAAAGATCCAAGAGAACTAGAAGTCATAGATGGGAGACCAATTGAATCAGGAACAATCACAACTATGGCTAAACTTGACTTAGGAATACGTGGACATCAAGAGCAACTACCGGCATTCGTCACGAAGCTAGGCCATTACCCTATATATCTGGGCTACCATGGTTACAACTCCACAATGTCACGGTCAAGTTCAAAACAAGGGATTGGATTCGAAAGCAATTACTGTCAACAACACTGCCAACACCATTCGAGTGTGTGGGTATGGGGCAATCACATGGAAACAATGGGGGAACACAACAAACCCACAATGGAGATATGTGCGTTAGCAGCAGCACCATTTATGAGACGCAACAAAAGGAGAAGCTCAAAGTATACGTAGTAACATTATACGAAATCAACAAGGCCCTCGAAATTGAGGACCTCAAGAAAAACCGCTGGACCATTAATTCCAAAGGAATACCATGAGTTCTTCCCTTTTTGACAAAGTTATCACTGAACGACTACCCCCACATAGGCCCTATGACCATAAAATTACATTACAAGATGGTTTAATACCTCCATTTGACCAATCTACAGTTTATCAAGAGAAGAGCTACAAGTTTTGAAGAGTGGATCGAAAAGAACCTGTCAAAGGGATTCATAAGATCATTGTCATCACCATGCTGGAGCCTCAGTACTGTTTGCACCCAAACCAAATGGAGGCCTCAGGTTATGCGTGGATTATAGAGGTCTAACGAAGGAACAATAAAAAATCGATACCCACTGCCCTTGATCTGAGAAACCTTGTTGAGATTATCCAAAGCCAGATGGTACACCAAAGCTGGATTTCGAGATGCCTACAACATGATTAGAATTGCGGAAGGAGACGAATGGAAAACGGCATTTCGCACCCGCTATGGTTCATTCAAATCCCTGGTTATGCCGTTTGGACTTACCAACGCACCAGCATCCTTTCAAGAATTCATCAAGATACACTTCGCCCCTTTTTGGACATCTTCTGCATGGCATTTCCGGACGACATTCTTATCTACAGTGACAATTTGACAGAACATCGGGAACATGTCAGAGCGGTAATGACAACGTTGAAAGAAGTGGGATTGTACCTGAAAGCAGAGAAATGCGAATTCCATCAACAAGAGGTCAAGTTCTTGGGACTAATAGTCAGGGTGAATGGAATTAGAATGGACCAGAAAAGGTAACAGCAGTCAAGGAATGGGAGGCGCCCGGTAAACTCAAGGAGGTCCAAGCGTTTTTAGGATTTGCCAACTTTTATCGAACGTTTATCAGAATTACAGCAGAGTGGTCCAATCATTGACAAAGCTAACGAAAAAGCTGGTACCATTCCACTGGGGACCCGATCAGAAATGAGCTTTTGCGGAGCTACAAGAAGCGTTTACAACAGCACCAGTTCTTGAATATTTCGATTACGAAAAGGAAATCGTACTGGAATCAGACGCTTCTAGTTACGTGTCAGCAGGAGTCCTGTCCCAATACGACGATCAAGGAATCCTCCACCCGGTTGCATTCTTCTCCAAGAAGCATACACCAGCTGAGGAGAATTATGAAATCTATGACCCAGAACTAGGAGCCATTGTCAAATCCTCAATCAATGGAGACCGGAATGCGAAGGGTCAGCACATCCCAATCAAGATACTGATGGACCATAAAAATCCGAATACTTTATGACCTCAAAGCTACTCAATAGAAGGCAAACTAGGTGGTCTGAATTCCTGTCGAGATTCAAGTTCAAAATCGTTACCGTCCAGGAAACAGGGACAGAAGCCTGATGCACTTAGGAGAATGCCAGGAGACATTCCTCCGAAGGGGGGGGCAGAAAAAACCCAACAAATCATGCTCAAAATGGAGAATCTTGACAAAAGAATACAACAAGGTCTGGTGGTAGCATTTGCGGAGGTGGTAAATCAGGACGAAGCCGATCCAAAGGAGCTGTGGAACTGGATTCACAATGTATGCAATGACTGCCCGTTCGACAGCAGTGAAGGACTGTACATCAACCCAACGGAAGTTAAAAAGGATTCGGACAAACTACAGCTGATACAGGAACATTACGACACACCAACAGCGGGACATCTAGGACGCGCAAAGATGCTGGACCTACTCAAAAGGAACCATCAATGGCCAGGTATGAGAACAGACGTGGACAAATACGTATGGAATTGCCATGTATGGCAATGCAGCAAACCAAAGAATAAAAGGATCCACGGATGGCTAAAACCGCTTGAATTATCACAACAACCATGGAAGGATCTAAGTATGGAATTTGTGGTCGAACTACCGGAAAGCGAAGGGTACAACGCCAGATGGGTAGTAGTTGATAGACTGTCGAAGATGAGGCATCTGGTACCATGTCGAGACAATACAGATGGCAAAAAGCAGGGTGAAATGTTCTTACGAAATGTGTTCAAATTACATGGCTTACCAGACACAATAGTATCGGACAGAGGACCCCAATTTGCCTCGGAGTTTTGGAGACACGTCTGCGAAAGACTCAGGATTGAACGAAGACTTTCAACCACGTTTCATCCACCAACAGACGGCCAAACAGAGCGATTGAACACTATCATGGAACAATACCTGGGAAGCTTCGTCAATTATCAGCAGGATGATTGGACCTCGTGGCTACCTATGGCAGAATTTGCATCGAACAACCATACCTCGGAAACAACACGCTGCTCCCCATTTTTCGGCAACTATGGTTTCCATTCAAGGATGACGTTCAGCCAACATCCAGTTCAGAATGGAAATGACATCAGGGAAGTTAACGCCAACACTCTCTCCCAAAAGATAAATGAAATCTTCGAACAGATGAAGGCCGAAATGTCCCGAGCACAATCAATCCAAGCAGATCACGCGGACAAACGACGCAGAGAAGGAACGGAGATGACAGTCGGAGACAGAATATGGACAGACGCTAGAAATGTTACAACACAGAGACAAAGCAAGAAGCTCGATTGGAAACATCTAGGACCATACAAAATCACCGAGGTTATCAGCCCGTGGGCCTAACCGATTGGATCTATCCAAGGACATGCATATATATCCAGTACAACCGATCTCCCGACTGAGCATAGCCTCGAATGACCCATTACCCAGACAAATCGAGCCAGCACCACCTCCGATTATTGTCGATGGAGAAGAAGCATATGAAGTGGATCACGTGGAGGATTCCAGGGTGTTTCGACGATAATTGCAATATCTGGTCCAGTGGAAGGGCTATAATGAACGAAGCTGGGAACCAGCAGGCAACATGGACGGACTTCAAGCAATCGATATATTCCATGCAGAACAACCTGGAAAACTCGGATCGACAACCTTGTTGGAACTCGGCTGGTGGGAGGGGGAGCTATTGTCACGGTTGTGTCGAGTGAGGTTCGGAGAAACAGTGACGATCGATGGAGTATATATGAAGAATACGGGACGCAAAGAAGGAATCAGGTTTTGTTGGAAGGAATCAGGTTTTGAGGGAAGGAATCAGGTTTTGTTTGAAGGAATCAAGTTTTGTTGGTTGCGTTGTAAATATGGCGTGATGGTTATGATGTGGTTTACAGATCGAAAGGGCTGCGTACACAGTTGGATAGGGTTTGGATGTATTTTGTAACGAGTGAGTAAAGGTGACGACGGTCGCGTTAGTTGTATATAAGAGCGATGGTTTAGCTGAGGATAGGTTTGTTCTTCACTCGTTCTCTAGTCTACAAAACAATCAATAGCTTCGGGATCAACCTTTGTTCACCTTTGTGATTCTGGATCTCGAGTCTCTTGTTTGCTATGCAGTATCCGCGATCACTGCACACGTCTTTCGGTTTTTATAACCCCTAGAACTCCGAGCCTTGAAACTTTGACACCCAGTGGCCATCATCTACCGGTGAGGTGTGTCCCCTTCTTCTTTCCGTTTAAACACAGTCAGTAGGTGGCAATAATCAACCAATGGTTTGCCAGCCACTGCTCTACCATTGGTTTGTCAACCTCATATATCCACTGCATCAAGACATTTGATAGGAGGCTTGAATCCTTTGAATGATCTTATCCAATTGAAACTATCGGACAATTGATGTTTCAAACATTGACCTACATATAGTTGTATCCAAAGTTCTCACTCAGGTATGTTAGTAATTGTTGATATAGCTCCGACCATCGCAGTGTGAAATTGAGTATTGCCATTGAACCAGCTTCCAGGTTTCATAGAAGGGTAATGACAATCGCAATTGCCATCGGCAGTGTGAATCAAATATATGTTTGGCAATCTCATTCTTGGTTTATCAATAAAAGTCAATCTTATAGAATTTGGCCATTATTGTGCTGTTAGCCCTAATGTAGATGAATGTGGAGGTCCAATGATCGTATATAGTCATGCTCCACTGATACACTGTGCCTGTAAATTATGTGCAACAATAGTTTGTAATTAATTGTCTTTTGCCATGGACTTCGTATTGTGATTGATCACTATGAATCAATACATTCTGGATTTACTATAGTAGAATGATTAATTCATACAGTAAAAGTAGGTTGAATGAGGCTTGGCATGTACTCCTAGCTGTTCAATATATTCAACATATTTCGATCACTGAATTGAATGTTAATAATATTGTTGAATGTATGTTGGAACTTCGTAGGGTCAGTTGACCTACAGAATTGGGTCTGCATTCATCCATAAACTTCATTGAGTATACTTTACAAGTGTCAGCATATGTCAGATGCAAGAAAATGTATGTGTAAACATGTAGCAATCGCAGTGAGCAATACAATTATGTGAATTTGTTGGTATCCAAATTGCCTTGAATTTATCACTCCTATTATCAATAACTCAATTTGTGTATACTTATCAAGTCGCAGTACTTGTAAGTTTCCAAAGTAAAGTTTTGCAATAAATGCAATCCTTCAAATCAATCTCTGAATGCATTTCAAAAATGAATACCCAGTACTCAGTGTTGACCATATATGCTCTTGACTTATCATTGTTGTTCCAACTAATGTTCGACTTTCAATTTCGCCTCTTTCGGCTTCAAGTTTCTCCAGCTAATCTTTATGTATCGACAATTGCCTTTGGCACCACTATAATCGGTCAACTGTCCATGATATTTCGGATTGTTTTTGTCTCGGATCTCCTGCCTGTTGCAAATTTGATTTGATCTTGGTTGATGATAAAACAGTAATCCATCACCCATAGGACTATTATTGTGTGGAGAGGAAATCATAATCTTCGAATCATATATGTCATTATTCCACGTTGGTGTACTTCTATGCTCATTGCATTGTATTGTGTGGATATACTTCTGTGGTTATAGAACACCGACATTCATGGTGGCGATTAAGAGCTTTAACCACTTTCGGTAGATGGTAATCGTCAAACAAGCTTGATGAAACTTTTTTTTGTCAGTGGCAATAAATCGATATATTTTCAACACAGCACCATGATATTCCATAGTGTTCCAGCTATTTGGTCCATCATTTATACACTATTTGTCTTGTTAGACAAATTTGTGAAGATAGTATCAGGGGTAAGGCCATTGTGGCCATCACAGTTAAAATTGTAATCTTTGTTATGATAATCAGTATTGTTTTCTGTGATTTTTTTGATATTGATATTGATACAACTGCTGGGTTACAGTGATCCATTGTCGCAGCAAGTATCTCACCACTGATGTTTGCAGAGTTTTCTTATACTGACAAAGGTTAGCAACCTGGAATTGAGTTCTAGATAACTTCTCTAATGGAATGGAGTATATAAAAACTTTTTTTTGGAAATTGTTTTATATTTTGAATGTATAGTGACATGTTGGAAAAAAGGAATTGATCACAAATTTTGCATGTGAAATTTATCCGATTTCTTAAGAGTGATTATAGTGTCAGGACAGATATGGGCCAGTATGGCTCCATACTCCAGAGTGAAAGTAGATATGGTTGTACATGACAATATGAAATGATGTTGTATTTCTAAGTCAAGTAAGATGATGACTGGAGTGGAATTGCCCACCTGTAAAGTGCTTATGTACTGGGCCGGTTACCTGGCCTCGGCCCTTTGCCATCACTTGGCAACAACTATTACAATGGTGGTGGCTGAACTTTGTGACTTTCAAGAGTCCAAGTCGGTTCTGAATACAAGTTTTGCTAATATCAAATCCATACATACTTTTACTGTCCTTGTGAACCACAAAAATACCCTTCTGGACCATCAGGCTATGCTTTCAGAGAATCACTTAGAACAATCACTTGCTGAAAACCGGTTTTGAATACTGCTGCTGGGGCTGGTATTGTTCCTAGTATTGCTGCTACTGGTGCTGTTGCTGGTCGTATTGCTGGTATTGCTGCTGCTGGTGTTGCAGTTAGTCCTGGATTTTTTTGGTTGGTGTTCTTGCTTGTATTGATACATAATCTACTGTTTGAATTGTTGATGCTGCCGCTGTTGATGATGCTACTGCTGCTAATATTGTTGATGGTTCTGCTATTGATGTTGATATTGCTGCTATTGATAGTGGTGAATTTCTCTTGTGATTGATGTTTCTACTGTATTGACATGTTATATGCTTGTTATTTTGCTGTTGCTGCTGCTGTTGTTGCTGCTGAAATTAAATTTCTCTTGTTATTGTCATTTCTGCATATATTAATGCATCATATACTTGTGATTGATGGTAATGTTTTCAGGGGCAATTTAATGGAGTTGAATTGAATTGAAGTAATTAAAAATGTTGGAATGTTGAGAACTATCATATTATGAGAAATTAAGGCTTCAGAAGCTACATATCACCATGAGCCATAACAGCACTTCACGAGCTATAAGCTTGGAATTAACATTTTCATCACTGAACTTGAAAGTGTAACAATATATTATCAAGGTTGAGATTGGCAAGAATAGAGAGATCAAGAGTAGAATATAAACTTCACATTACAAACTCAATTGTGAGAGGTTAACAGTGTGGTGAAGGTTGATAAATGGTTTCTAATAAGCAACCAAAGCTGTTAAAAAAGGAAAATCTTAAATGTAGAATAAACAATGATGATTGTGATATTGGAGATATTTGGTATTGATAATAAGTTCATGAATACTTAATGAAGAGTTTGCAAACATTGCCACAATGGAACCAAGTTTATAATGATATGGTGAACTAATTATGAATGCTTCATATCATGGTCAATTGACCATATTGCTTGCCCAGAGTTTTTGAAACTCAATTGACCATATTTCATTGTCAAGCTTGCCAATATTAGTGAGCTAAATAGTGTTCTTTTTGTTTATCCTAATATATTGATGTGGCATTGTACTTTTATGCTTCTGGAAATTCCACAATTAAATCCATGATCAGATCTTTCTATGATTGTTGTGGAATTTCCAGCAGCATCCACCAGCCTGCAATTTTCAATCATTGAACATGTTGTATTGATATATATGGCAGTTTTGTATTTATCAATCAATAGTCTTTTCTATTCCCTGATACTGGTAATTTTCTTTCAATTATTGTGGTGGTTTTACTTGTCTTTGATAGATGGCTTTTGGGAGTCATAATGTTTTTTTGAATAGGTATATTGTGACTTCATCTATCTTGCTACTGATATTTAATACGAATATTCAGAAATCTTTACTGTTGTTTATCCGGTGTTTCTTGCATGTATTTTGAATCCAGTTCTGGAATTCTTTTCATTTGATCTGTTCATTGTCCAGATTTACCACCTCTGTAGATCATACTCTTAGTTGCATTGGCATATCATAGTCAAGATGTTCTGTTTAGTATAACATGATGCATTTCTTTTTTGCATTATACTTGGAAAGAAGATCTGCTGGCATTCTAGTCAGTGCTTCAGGATTCAGCTCTGGTTTTCACAGTTGATATATAATGCTAAATATAAATCTTGACAGGAATTTCGAACCGCTTGTATGACTTCTATTGGATGTTTTGCGATTGTTAAGTATTTCAAACACTCATACTCTGATAATAATTTGATTGTATATACTGATCTTTTATATTCTGGTCTCCACCACTCAATACTTTTCATTAACACATTCAGATCCTGAATATAGATTTTATTGTTATTTTCTACTGATGAATGATTTTTCAAAAAGAATAGTACTGAATATAAAATTCCTTGGTTATAGTATAGTAACAATATATCTGCAGTCATATAACTAGATATGTTAGTTTCTATGATGATTTCTTTGTAATAATTGAAGTGACCTAGAACAGCAACGGTAGTAATACCTCTTTTAACTTAGTGAAAACATTCTTTGAATCTGTTCCACAGCACAATAATATCAGTTTCATTGTTGACTTCATTGAAGGTTGCACCATCTTGCTATAATTTTTTATATACTATCAGTAGACATTGGTAAATCCTAACAGAGCTGTAACTTACTTCAACTGGATTGGTACTATGCATTGATTAATGGTTTGAACCTTTTCTGAGTCTATTCAAATTCTATTGACCTCCACAATCAGACCCGGATACTGGATTTTTTCTTTATTGAAATGGTATTTTTCTGCATTTTGATATCATCTTGGTAGTAAACATCAAAGGCTCAAGGGCAGTGACATCTTCCAATGCTCAATCAAAGACCAAAAGAAACTATAAGAATGGAATACTCAAGCAGTTCTCAAGCAAGTTGACAATTCAAAAACCATTTCATCTGGAGCAATGAAATCTATGGTATATTGTCAATTGACTAGAAGGCTTAGCCTTGTTCCAGATTTGACTACAAATCAATAAGATCACTTGAGAAGTCAAACTTGCAAACCTGGAATGGTCAATTACAATACAACAATTGGCTTTTGGAAAGAAAAATATTTAAAACCCAGCATACAAGAAACATGTGAAACACAAGCAATGATATTGTGAATTTGTCTTATATGATGAGTTCCAATAATAGGCGGCAGATGACTAATGGAATGCACAGGGACAAAAAAATAAAGTAGGATAAGGTAATAATAAAGGAATGGAAAGATTTCCAATAATATTGTAATACTTCGGATGAACTGATGAAAATATATTATACTCTGTTCCAAACAAAATTTACAGATGTGTATCTATACCATATGAATAAAGTCAATGAAGTGGATAGATTGGTCAAAAAAGATAATTGAGAGCACATATTGTGTGTACCCCAAAGATGCCTCTGGCAGAAAGAATAGCCGAATATAACAGTCCCACTTCTATGGAATTTTCAGTAGTAAAAAGGAAGAAAATTACTCCAGTAGAATACAAGTATCAAAGAGAAGAAGGATTGTGAATGTACTGTGGAGATTCAAGGCATTTTACAAAAAGTTGTTGAAGAATGTTGAATGCAGCTTTAGTATATGTGGAAATCAATCTGTTCAAGGAAAATCAGTATAAAGAACAGTGAAAAGAAAAGAAGTGGAGTCTGAAAAAGTTTATTTCAGTGCAATAAGTATTGTAACTGCACTGGAAATAAATTGTCTTTGATGATACAAGTTACATTTAGTATTACGATTGTGTAGTTATTAATAAATTGTATGGAAATAAGGAAATTTCCATTAGAGGGCAAATGTTTTCTTGTGAAATGCTGACTCAACATTGGATACAAGTCAATCATTATGACAGCTTCAATAGCCACAGAAATAGCACTTGTGGATAAATATCTTTTTCAGCATGATCAGCTAGAAGCAAAAGAATGGAAAAAATTTGGGAAATAGAATATACTCGATGGAAGACCTATCGAATCAAATCTTATTACAACAAAGGCCAAAATGAACTAGGGAATATGTGAATATAAGAAACAACTACCAGTATTTATCACAAAACTATAACATCATTCAATGATTTTAGACTTCTTTGGATATATGTTTATGATATGATTAAGCTTGATAGTAAGAGAATAGGTTTTGAGGCAGTTCTTGTGAATAATATTGTCAATAGCAGTCAAGTATATCAGTATGATCACACTATCCAGATTCAATAGAAGATTCAAGCAAGTCAAATATGCTCTGGCTGTATTGCTTATTATATAATGAGACAAAAAGAACAAACTGATAGTATATACAGTAACCTTGTACAAAATACACACGGCTTTAAAATTACAGGACTTACAAAAATCACCTCTAACAGAAGTGATCTCCAAGGAATAATATGCAATTTTTTCATTATATGATAAGGCCATAGCCAAACAGCTGCAACCTTACAGGCCCTGAGATGACAAAATAAAGGTTTAGGAATGTTTTATACTACCATTTGAATCAATATACAGCCTGTCCATGGATGAACTGCAAGTCCTTAAGGAATGGATAGGAGAAAAAAATTGAAAGGACGGTATCCAGTCATGATTGCTACCCAGTGCAGGTTCAGTATTGTTTGAACCAATATTTCATAGGAGACTAAGGCTTTTTGTAGACTATAAATTGCTGAATAAAAGGGCAACAAAACATTGTTATCTATTGCCTCTAATTCAAGAAACATTACCAAAGCTTTGGAATTCCCATATTCATGCCAAGCTGGATATCAGAAATACAAAAATATAATCACAATTGCCAAATGAGACCAGTAGAAAATACTGTAGAACTTACTATGGTCTATTGAATTACTTGAAATATC
Source organism: Trichophaea hybrida (assembly GCA_015178995.1). Lineage (NCBI taxonomy): Eukaryota > Fungi > Ascomycota > Pezizomycetes > Pezizales > Pyronemataceae > Trichophaea > Trichophaea hybrida. Next base: position 33,613 of record WHVE01000982.1, read on the forward strand.
CTTTGGACTGACCAATAGACCTACATCTGTTCAAAGGTTTATTGAATTACAACCACTACCACAATGCCCTACCAGAGCCAGCACTTAATTGACCTGATACCAATATTTATTTCTTTTATTTTCCATTTATTTCAAGAAATTTTATATGTCTTCAAGTTCATGTTTCATGTCTTCCCTGTATTCTGGTAATATATTTGCTAGTTGTTATCTTTGACTTGTGATTTTAGCTGGTATGTCCAATGTATTCAAGTGGGTGCTCTTGCTTTCAAGTCTTTTACTTTGTGTTACATTGATACCAGTTTGTTGTCTGTGTTTTTTTTTCTTGCTCGAAGTTGCTCTAGACTTTAGCAACTCAGGAATCTTCTCTTGAGCTTTTCCAATTGTAGCTGCTTGGGTAACAACTTGATTGTTTATTGTCTGATTTGAGTCACAATTTGATATATTGGTGCTTCTGCCATTTGTTCTACATAGTCTTTCATTTCATTGGTTTCTATCATGGTATTCTATTGTTGAGTACTGCAAATCCAATAGAATCATTTCTGATATTATTTCTTGGTCTATTACTGATATTGCAATTTTGTATGGCTATCTAATCAAGATTAACTGTGAAATAGCTATTTGGGTTTGAAAGACTGGTTGAACATAGTTTTGTTCAGTATACAATTGAATTGTAGGTAATAGAGATAGCAGATTAAAGACATATTTTTTCTGTTATCTGATAGTATACCAATTTGTATTATAATAAATTTTGTTTATATAATAATCAATGCTATATATTTTTATTGATATGATATATTAATTGCTTTTTACATATGATATAATGTTCTATGATTCCATGCAATCTGGACTGTCTTATATACGTAAATCCTTTGTCTTGAGATGTGAGTTTCAATTATATTTGTTGTTACCATTAACTCTCTTCAACTACTCTGTTATTTTTGATTTTGATCATCATCGAACTATCATCTTTGGCTTCTGGTACAGTACTTGGTATTCCCAATATTTCAAATCATTTGTTGCCTGTATAATTTTCTCAAACTCCATTCTATTTTACTGTTTACACTGTTCAACTATTATATATATTGCTTTTTTTTTGAATCCAAACTTTTCTTGCAAACTGAAATTATTTAAGGAATTGATATTATTAATTTTAAAATGATAGTAATAATTAAACTTGTTTATTGAATATAAAACAGGAGTTGAATAATTGAAAGTATAATTAGATTGGAGTGTGGTACTGCAATATGGCTCTGCGGTACTGTATTGATCAGGTGCAATCCATGCCACCAAATAGGTTTGAATTATACACTTTACAACCTGGTAGCAATATGCTGTTTGCCTAATAACTACTTGCACATTATTGACATTGGATGTCTGATCTTCAGAGTCTATATTGAGAAAGCAGATGGATATTATGGCGATAGGAACTATTTGCTCCTGACATTTTTGCAACCTGAGACCATGTCAAGGTAGTATCCACTGGTGCTATTCTGTGATTATCATAATGCAAGCAGAGCCTTCATTGATGCAAACCCCATGACAATAAATCATGATATATTCATCAACTGTGATAATTTGATCTACAATACATGGGCCACTAGAAAGATTTGGGATATGTTGAATCCAAATACTGTGAATTAGTAAGGCAGGATCACTTTTGGCAGCAATATCAACAACAAGTAGCGTTTGCAAGCACAAAGTCAGTATATACAAAATCATCCACAATGTACAGCAATCAGCTCAAATCCAGTGTCTCCAATATGGCAAATCCAATTTGGATAGCAAAAGAGCAAATTCATATTGGCAATCGGAATCTTACAACAACTTCACCCCCAGATGAAACAAATGATGGCAGGACTCTGTTGGTAGAACAAGTTCACACATATGTGAATGCCAGCCCACACTCCTTGGTATCATGGCAGGTATACTATGCCTTTACTGATCCACATCATATACCATCCTGACCCAGATCATACTGTACAGCAGCCCTTTTGCCCATAGGAATGACTTTGAGACCTTGATTGGATTGGAAGAGAGTAGGGTTAGCAATGATCACAACCCAGAGTCTCCGGTCCGGGTTTGGGTTGGAACAGAACAGTTTCAAAATCAACAGTTCGGTTTGCCACTTGAACCGAAGCCGAATGAATGGTCCGGGTTGACTCCACATTTTGGAACCGCCCAAATTACCGGGTTATTAGATGGGTCCAAAACAGGTGCAAAATACTTCATATGCGACTTTTGCAATCCTGAATTTAATCAACTGAGCTATACATATGTATGATTTTGACTGTTACCAGTCTTGTTTTAATTGAGTTCAATATCACAAGTACAATTTCTTAAGTGTGTATCCAAATATGGTAGTTTAACTTTATAAGTAGAAGTAAGATGGCCAAAATTGTATATAATCTTATGCAGTGGTAAATTCCAGGATGTTGTGGTATGTGTCAATCACCACAAATATTATAGTTTCGACCATATCTATTGTCGCATTATTGCCGACCTTTTATATATCTTAAACATATCTGACCTTCAGACTTAACTTGAAAATTGTACAAACAACATCCCAATGAGCCCAGCGTTTGTATTCCACTAATATACTGTATTAACAGTCTTTGCATTCTATATGCTTAAATATGAAACATTCCCCAATAATGACCAAGAAAATTACAAAATAAATGATATGCCCTATTATAAGAAGCAGAAAATGAAAAGAAATATGAAATACAGATCAACACTGTACTGTCGTTTATTCCCTTTTGCTTTTCGTGTGTTGTGCGTAATGACAGGCCCAGAGTAGTTAACGACTATAGTTGCAATATGTTTCGACTTTCGTACTGGCCTAATAAAGCCTGCAATGTTAGGGGCGGCATGTACGTCTGGCTGTTCTGCCTCATCAATGACATTAGAATCATCAGAGAGATTCATATCATCCTCATCGTCAGCCTCAATATGTTTTGATTATAGTGTGGATCGTCCAAGTCACCGTTCCAATGGAGCCAATCGTCAGTATCAGAATTAGTTTCGGCTGAACTTTCATCATCACTTTCATCAGAATGGCTGTTGATCCTACGTATTCGTGGATATTCAGGACTTGGGTTTTGCACCAGGAGGTCAATCTGCGATAAGGACGGTGGGAGTAGTGATTTTTCAGTCATTTGAAAGCTGCAACACCATCATGTTTAAGGCCGACCAGGATGCTTTAACTGTCTCGTCAGTATTGAAATGTAGCCCATGGCAGTCATTTGCTTGTTCTGAGTGCGTGATGCGTTCTGAGTTGCCCGTAGGGTTTCACTGGCCTTGCCACATCTCCAAAAAGGCATGAACCTTGGCCATTCTGTGCAGCTTCCTTTCCTCCGCTTCTTTCTTGATTTCAAAATTGTTATCAGATACTGATAATCAATTCGAACTGTATTGCTGGCCAAAGACCAAGATTGCTTCAGGCAAACTGTCGAACAACCCCTTTTCTGGAAGTGTTTCACCTGTAGTTGTTGACTGCCTCCAATCAATGACATTCGGCCAAGTAGAAGCTGGCTTCCACTCCAACCCCATGTGGCATGATTGAGAAGATGTCGCATGCTATATTGGCTAGATCAGTGTACTTTGTGTTCATCTTTTCCTGTTGTTGCCACCATCGGTTACGTCAGGCCCCAGAATACCCTGCTAATCTCTGTGGGGTCGGAATGATAATCATTAAGATTTGGATGATCTGTCCCCAATTTTTGGTACCTGGTGGTGAATTCAAATACAGTGTGGTGGCCGTCAATAAACATGCTGCGCAATCAGTGCGCCCAGGAGTACATTCCACCGTGTTTGCGGGTGTATAGTACTGATCATCGCTGGACAAATCATATGGATCATGAGTCGATTGACCTGTCCCAGATACTGGTATAGAGGAGAAAACGATCGTTTTCAGTACTTATTGGATTTTCGGTCCGTTGCAACTAGATTATTGGTGCAGTATTGTACTGCCATATTTTATGAATGCATCCTTGTACTGAGCAGTGAAGGAACCCTCATCCCAGGATTGACATCCATAGCCTTGTCCCACTTCCTAAATGATCACAACTTCCGAATGGATCGAGGACTTGTGCTGCAAGATGGAGCATGCCTGTCTCTGGTGTTACTCCTGAGTAATATTTGGACTGCTTTTGGCGTGCAAACTTCAAATCAAAGTACAATCCTCTTTCCACGGAGTTTATTTCTTTGCCAAGCATGCATGATGCCATCCAGATGATCGAATGTGTCATTAGAGATTGTAATGACCAGGTGCAAGGTGACTGTATCCATTTCGACATCCAAAGTATCCAGTAATGAAATGGCCTCATCACCTCCATTACGTATTTAACAATGATCCATCATCTCCAGGGTAAATAAAAGCCCGGTCATCACTGTAATTCGGGTTTTTGAGGCCACTCGCGTGTAAACTCTCGCAAACTGTATGCCTGCTCCAGTAATTCCACAGTTGAATTCCAACAGTTTTTTAGATCCATGGTAGGCACCATAACTGGAGCAGTTGAGAAACTCATTAGGTCTTCCAGGAGTCAGAGTGACCAACACAGCAAGCATTCTTCGCTATATGAAAGTCAGTATTCAGAATGTAAGTGTTAGATAGCATGCAGTGACTACCTTTTCAATAATTTTAGCTGATCCGGGTTTCATGGCTGCCACCTTCAGAGATTATTGCATTTCCGACTTCTGCAGCTTTTGGCTTTTGGTCAATGCCGCACTCTCATTCTCTCCAAATTGCTCATCACGCTCATTGGCTTCCCATGATTTTGTTCGACCTTTCACTCCCAGATTACTCATGAATGCCCCTAAACAAAGCTGAATGACATGCGCCATGCATGGTATATGGTTTCGTAATGCCGACCAGTCAATTCCCGATTTCAAGTGTAGATTGTAGCTCCCGAGTCATTGAATAGTTGGATGAGGCATTATCAGTAGTTATTCCCAGTAATCGACCGTCAGTAAGATCGAAACGTTCCAGTACTTCCTTCAAATGCTCAGCCAAGTGCACCTGTGTGTTTGCCTTTAACCTAGAGTTCTGTGTCAGCGGTACAAAATATTAAACCAAGCAGCCACTAACCTCGTCAAATGCAAGCTGTACTTCACGTAAGCACCAGTTGCGATCTATATAATACCCGATGACCGACAAAATGGCCAATTTATTTGTTGATGTCCAACCATCTAATGCTACACTGACTTTATTTTTTGTTGGCAACTGCTTTTTGATTGCATCAATTGTTAGGGAGTATTCTCTTCGGCAAATATTACTGAGAGTACTGGCCGAGGGCAGAACCAAATCGTGTGGTAAAGCATTGAACGTTCGTCGTAACTCAAGGTTCGTAATAGCATTCCATGGGATATGTAGAAACAAATCCTAGCATCAAATAGCGGTTCCAGGTTTCTTGGTTGAATTCATGGGTTGTAAAGTCACTATCTGCCAATTTTGGACATTCTGTCTGTCAAAATCATCAGTATAATCTTGGATTGTTCAATTTTGTTTGATGGGAATAACTTGCCACCATGAACCATGACTGCTTTCTCTTGAGTACACGCAGAGCTTGCTCATCACCAGCCGTACCAGTCAATAAGTAACGTCAGACTCCGTTAACTTTTCCAGCTGTGCTTTGTGTCCCTTTGATGAAAGGTGTTTCCCCATAGTACTTGTTCCATTCTCAGATGGATGTACAAGAAACTGATGACAGACAATGCAAATGATGCCAGGGCTGCCATTTGATGCATTTGCACAAAGTTTGTAGAATCGCCAAGCTGGTGCATGCCGGGAGCCGCTCCATACAATCGTAGTTTTTGTTTGAACATTCATGGAGGTCCACCATTTATCAAATATCATTTGCAATATTTCATCAGTCAAATCTGAATAAAGACAATCAGCCTTAGAAGATACACTTCGAGTGAGGATGTATCAATGCACTTTGCAGCAGCCATCGAAAAACAGTTTAAAGGGAATATGAAAGTAGAGTTGAAAGATTTTCAGTTGAACTGCAGTCAAAAAAATCGATTAAGTATGGATATCTTGATGTCTTAAATACCACTTCCACAGACCGTTGTAGGAATACATGATAAACATGAGAAACGGTAGGTAAATAAAATTTTGAGTATGATCGAAGTATTTTCATGCATGGAATTAGTCTATCTAGTTGTTCTGTTCCATATCAGCTGCATCAAACTGCAGTAGCATTATCAGTACTATGACAATGTGTTGATACTCCATTAGCACTTGGAATTAGTTGTTAAGTCATATGTATGCTCTAGCTCAAAAAGTTGATACTGCTATATCGGCATATTTGGAACTGATTAGCAGTTATGACAGTCAAAACTGCGATAATGTTAGCAATTTACCCCAATGCCCTCTGTTAGAGATGTCATAGGACTAAAAATTGTTGACACATCGTCCATACTGACTTTTAGTCCTGCTATCTATGTGTATCCTGTGCTCAAAGAATATGTCTCATTTTATATGTGGGCGATCAGCTGTATTCAAAAAGAATATGCCTTGCGATATGGTTTGATCGTGATTAAATTTCCCCAAGCTAGGTTGTGCAAGTGTCAGTAAAAATTGATTTGTCGATAAAGACAGTCCAAAACTGCAATTACACATATGCAGCTTACACAATCTGACGCACTAGAGATGTTGTGCAACCAAAAATCGTTGACGCTCTATTGACGCTCACTTTTAGTCCTACAGTCTCGATGTCTAACTATATAAAATGCTGAATATGATCAAAACGACACGCATTTATGCATATTCAATCAGGATATGCCGTGCGATATGGATTAATCGTGATTTAATTCCTCCAAGCTTGGTTGCTCGAGTGTGTCAGTAAAAATTGATTTGTCGATA
>WHVE01000983.1:0-40310 GCA_015178995.1 Trichophaea hybrida
ATGATAACATTTGTGAAGTCAATGTAGTACAGGTAGCCCATGAAATAACAGGAGATTTTAATCAGATACAACTAAATATAATCAGAAAACAAGCCTTTCAAGCATATAAAGTTGACAAATACCGACATATGGGCCAAGAGTGATATCACAGTGATTCAATATTAACGTATGTCAGATATATCACAATCCCCAAGACTGTGCAAGGCACTTGATTGAAAGCATATTTGACTGGATGAAATTCTTGAAGTTGTTAGCCTGTGGGCCTACGAATTACAATTACCAAAGGATATTGATATCCATTCAGTGCAATCAATATTGGACTTATCAAAGACAGCAGAGGATTTTATTTCAGGACAGATTATACAGCAACCACCACATGTTGTAGTGGATAGCAAAGAAGAATACAAAGTTGAAAGTATTAAAAACTCCACAATTTTGAGAAGGTAACTCCAGTATTTGATAAGGTGAAAAGCATATGATAAATGAAGCTGGGGTGCTGCAATATATATAGATGGACTACAAACCATCAACATATACCATGCCATACAACCTGGTAATACTATATCAATAAGCTTGAAAAATCAGTGTATGGTAGAGAAAGCTAATATCACAGTTGTGTAAAGTAAAGATCAGTAATTCCAGAAAAATTGATAATAGGTAGTTATATTTGTTTGTGAAGAAATCAGGTTGATATATTGCAAGACTAACAAATAGCTTTCAAGCAATAAAAAACGATTTTGAAACATCAGGAAACAGGTTAAAAATCATCACCAAAGCTAATAGAAGAATACTAATAATGATACATGGTATGAGCTTGGAAGATATGAAGGAGGTGAATAAAGTTCGATATGATTCGAATGTATATTGAATACGTCAGATAACATAATGACAGATGCTTTCATTGTATATACAGAGGAAGTTTTTGTAGAAAATTCATTTGCTTTTCACTTATATTCCAGTTTACAAAATCATCAACAGGTTTAGCACTAACCAATGTTTACTATTGTAATTTCGGAATTCAAATGTCTTATTTTGATCATATTTGCAATCCTGATACTTGGTTTGGTTTTTATTACCCCTAGAGTTCCAAGTCCAAAAATTTTGATATAAACAATCATCACCAATCTGTAAATACAAAACAACAATATACATTTCAAATAAAGTAATTGATATGCATAACAGTAAATGAATGTTATTACTATGTATTCAAATCTTGGATAGCAACAAAAAACAAAAACACTGACAATTACTAACTGTCAGTTGAAACTTTCATTTATATGGAGTATAATATTCAATACCATATTGTTATCTGTTCAAATATTGTATTTTATAAGTTTACTGATAAATAAATCTGAAGTTAATAAAATAGTATACAAATTTGAATTATATGTTTGTATATATTAATATATTTGACTGTTTAAAATCAATATATTATACTGTACCGAGCAGGATGGTTTGTATATCACGCGTGATACAAGGTCTGTCAATCGTATTTTTATTACACTTTCAGCCAACTCTTCCCCATTCAGTAATGAAAAAAATTGTCCCAGATTATTTCTCGTACAAACCATCCTGCTCCCTATAGTATATAGTACAAGATTGAATACAACTTGTTGATATTAGTAATGGGGGGATTGGTGGATGAAGTATCAAGCAAAAGAAAGGAACTGTATTGGAACGTTCTGTACTAAATGAAACGATATCTTCACAAGTGGCAACAGTCAGTTTGCAGCTACTGTCACCCAACTACGAACCGGACATGGATACTTCCCCAGTTATACAAAATACCAACTAATTGTGTTGAATCTCCGCACTGCCCATGTTACTATAGAGGTTCCCAGTTACGAGAACATCTTCTTCCAAGATGTCTTTTATACCCACGCGAAGGAGAAACGATGGAAACAGAGTGGGCAGTGGTACACCCTCTATATCTCTGGAAGTATCTTCTTTATACTGGTCAAGCAATGCAACTTTTGAGACATTTTCTTCACGACACACATATAGCTACTCAAAGTTAGTACCTGGGTCAATTCCATCATGATGAACACCTTGGGCATGGTAACATCCGAATTGCAGGCCAGGGAAATGTCAACGATATGGTGGAGAAACATCACAGTGCGAATGGTGGCGATGATAGGCAGGATGAAGATCATAAGGAACGAGAAGCTGTGAATCGAGTGGAGGAGTGAATATGAATGGGGAGGGGAGGAGGAGGGTAAACTCCAGGGGGAGAACCTGCATGATATGCAGGACCAGGCCGAATGAGACTGACAGATATCTCATTATTGTATGAAGCACATTACAGACCGCTATTCTTTATTGAAAATTGCTTTGTAACTAGAGCAGGGCTGACAGAAGACTGCAGAGCGGTACTATCTAGCCAGGAGTTTATCATTTTTCCTGTATTCGGTTTTGTTTGTTGTTCTTGTTCAGAGTGATTTATTTGTACCTCACCAGCCATAGCCTGTGGGCTGCATACTCTATGATGAATAAATTAATAAATATATGTTAATATTAGTGGGCTGCCAGTAATAATATTATATAATTGCCAATTTTTCATATATAATAGAAAAATTTAAGGCTAAAATTTAAAGTTTTTATTATATATTATTATTGTATTACAAATACTTGAAAATATTGAGTTATTAAATAATTTTTAACTTTGTTGTAAATTCAATTAATTGAAATAATATATAATGATTCTACTTTGTAATTAAGATTGAATACTTCTAAATTTTACAAATCATCAGTATCACTTAATACAAACTATTCAACTTGATATATATATATGAATCCAATGAGTAACAATATATAGAATAACTAGAAAGTTTTAAAATACTTTAAGTTTATAATATTCTTATAAATATTCTTATAAATAGATTTATAATTGGAACTAATCTTAAAAGAACTCTGAATATTTGTTGCTATATTATTGTGAATATTGTTGTAATTGAAGATCAATTCTGATTGAACTCATGTTTTGTTCATTCTTAGCAATTCTATTGTATATCAAATAAGTATTAATAGGTAAACAATTGAAATGGTTAGCAGTACTAAACCTACTAAGTACTTATTCTAAGTATATTTTAGACGAGGCTTGGCATCTTTTGTTGAATTGGATCGCGCAAGTCTTCATACCAGACTCATCCACTTCTTATTATTCAACGGAATCAATCGGTTTGTTTTTAAAATCCTATTAATGTCGTTTTCTTCTCAAGTCGTCAGCGTTCGCAATCCATCTCCGCCCCTTTTTTTTAATTACTATAGAAACTCACATGATGTAGGTTCTGCGGTATAGCTCTCTTGGGTGTGGTATCATCTATGGCTTTTACCATCAGGGCAGACTCTCCTCGTATTCCAAGGTTCACCTGGCGCAGACCGAATGGAAACAAAAGGAGGCTTTAATTACGCAGGCTAAGGAAGAATGGGCCAAAGTACACCCTGTTGGGGTAGTAACTCGTAAGTTCCTAACTCCGTGTACTCTTTCGACTGCAGGCTCTAGTATTAACAGTGAATCATAGTGATTACCGATCCCGATGACTACAGGTTTGACCTCGAGAAATTTCTGCTTTACATGGCTGGTCAGGACACTGCAAATGCATAAATGCACATCCTGTCTCTGTTGGAGCCGGGAATTGTTTCTGTGTACAATTTTTCAGCTTCGACAGAACGCTGGCTATTCCACAGTGAGATCAATCACTGGTATTATGGTGAACAGAGTGGAACTTGCGATGCTGAATTCTGTTGTGTTCTGTTGGCGTAATCCTCGTGAACAATATAGTGGGCGACGATGACTTAAATCCGCATTTTCTGTGTTAGATGATGTTTCTGTTGGAACTATGAGTAACTTCATTCTTTGACCAAACAAAGTAATTAAATCCGGTCATCATGTGCACATGCAATCTAGCAATATTCAGCAATCAATGATAATTCACAGGCAGCAACTTCATTCCTCGTTAAAATATGGCTACAGAAATGTTATATCCTCAGTCGCCCAAAGTTTACACGTCCTATCCTGACCACTGCTGACCACAAACCGACCATCCCGGCTAACATCAACACTTGTAACATTTCCAGAATGCGCACTAAGGCCCTTCACGAATGCCCAGTCATCGCTGGAGTGTATCTTAACGTCCCCATCAAAACCACCTGTCACAAAGAATGTCCCATCCATCTTCATATCACTAGACAAATGACAAAGAGGACTATTACCACGAAAGAACCGTATATCACTGACCAGCTTCTTGTGTGCACCAATGCTAGCGGTGCACCGCACCATCCTCAAATCCCAGACTTTTACTGAGGCGTCTCCGGATGAGGTCAAAACACGATAACCGTCCGGATGCCACCCCAAACCGGTAATCTCACGAATATGACCGTCAAGAACCATGATTGTCCGCCCAGTCCTCAAATCCCATACCCTACCAATTGAATCGAATCCACCGCTCGCAATCAGAGCCCCATCGCCCTGGAAGGCTACCGTGTAAACTTCTCTAGAATGCCCCTCCTGCAATAGCAGTTCTTGCTGTGTCGCTAGATCCCAAAGCCTCCACGTGGTATCGAAGGAAGCGGATGCCAGATATTGGCCGTTTGGGTGATGTTCCACCCTGCATACCCGGGCCGAATGACCGCTAAGTGTAGATATCGGAGTAGCTGCAGAAAGTGACCACAAGTGAATATTCCCCTCCCCTCCACCTGAAGCCAGATGGGCGGACATAGATGACATTGTAATGGCATGTGGATGCCATGAGATTCCTCCTATTCTGTCGGTATGTCCCCGAAGGAGAGTCTTCAGCTCCAGGTTTGGTACAGTGAGCATTCGTATTGTTCCACTCCATGATCCAGCTGCGATAAACTTTGCGTCAGGCGAAAATCGAGCCAACGATAGCGGCCGATCATCGGCAATTTGAGATCCCAAGACTTGGTAACCATTGAGATACTCCTTCATTGCTCGGCGGTGTTTGATGTGCTTCTGTAATGGGAGTGTAGCTGCCATCTTCTGCCGTTCGATTCGATTGTGTGCGCTGCATAATGAATATATTGCAATCTTTTTCCGGGCATCCAACAATTTCGGCTGGCCTGGTGTAAAAAACTCTTCATCCTCTTCGTTGTCACCATACTCATCCATCACATGCGACAGCCCCTCATCCGCTATTTTGGAATCATCTCGATTGATACAACTCCTGCCCTCTTGCTTCTGATATAATAGTTCTCTAAGTCGGTCTCGTCGGTCGCCGGGACCTTCCCCGAATAGCGTAATAGGCTCTTCAAGTTCACGAAGGCGCATCCGTACCCGTCCGTCATCTGTTGGTACCAATATTGCGGCTGCTCTCTTTTTCCGATCCATCTGGGAGAGAATAGCTGACGCTTTTTCCGGAGCGATTCCTACTCTCGAAGTACAAGTAATAACATTGCGGTCGGGTGGCGACTTGATTAGATCAAGTATCTACAGTGGATACAACTTAATACAAATCTAACTGGCGTCATCTGGGGGGAAACATTACTTCAAAGTCCTCAACATACGATTTTCTTGAGGGATGGATTCCAGACATATCAGTTTTGCAGCACAATAATATGAAGCGAGGTTGTAAATTAAGCCAAACTGGGGAACGTCGTTGTTGTCCAATGAGTTCCATAGTTCAACCCATCGACAGGGTATTTTCTCAAGCCCAATAAAGTATGAGGTTCGATGGGAAGAATGTTAACAACCATGGGGTTCACACCACAAATTATCTTAGTACTACATTCAAAGAACTAGACGCATGAGTTTATTCTGATACTAAATTTTCATGGCACTCCCTCTGATAAGGACATCCTTGTGTTTCCATAAGCAGAAACAATATTTGAATAAATGGTCTGACCTTTGAGCATACAAATTTTGAGTGACCCATTTCCAGCAATAGTCTGTATTGATTATCAAATGAAGTAGAAATGAAATCATATAATATATACTATAATCAAAACAAAAACAAGCAGGTCTGAATTAATAGGTTTTCCAAATTCCAATACAATATTAGACAGCTAAAATAGTAAATATATATCAACTGGAAGAAAAAATTGATAAAACAAATGAAAGTATATGGGTTTGAATATAAGATTAAACCTTTTCATGGAGAATTTCAAAAATCCAATAATAATATTCAATTTAATATATTGCCACCAATGAAAAAATCATATTAAGTTATATATGAAATTAATCTTCATCAGGTTATATATGTATCAGAAATAATAATTCTGATCCTGTTTCCAAATAGATGTAGTTCATATTATATTGATTATATAATTGTTTTATTTTTCATTTCTTATTCAACAATATACTATCCAATCAAATATATTTATAATAACTCCTATATATTGTCAAAAAGTTTTTCATATTTGTAATTTAGAGGTTTTATATATTAATATTATAAGAGAAACAATATTCAACAAAATATATCAAAAGAAATTTTCTAAAATACATAATGTATAATCCACTATATATATATTCCAATATACCAAAGTAGAAGATATTGATTTATGCTTCAGTACAAAAATTACCTGTAGTCAATAATATATTCCAACCTTTGAAATTACATATTGTAGAAACTGATTGGCAATAACAGTAAATTTTATAAAGATATGGTATAAATAATATTAAAGCAATTGAATAAATACTATTCAGAATTTGAATTATATAAATATATATCACAAAATAGAAATCGTATTTCAATGTTTTTAATATGGATTTAAGTTAAAATAAATTTAAAAATAGAAAATTTAATACTATTATAATAGATGGTAGACTTTTATCCCAATTGAGTTTGTGATATACAAAAGAAAAAATAAAAAAATTGTTGATTCAGTTGAATTTGGGGGTAAACAGATTTTATTCAGGATAGGTATTATAATAAAATGATAAAGTAGCCACAATAACTAAATATAATAAAGTCAAATTGGCTGTGAACTGACAGGTAATCATGACAGCAGATTGGTTTTTGGCAGACTGAATATAATTATAACAGTTATATTAAGTAAGAATAGATTATCAAGATGGGACTGAATGTGATACTTCTAGATATTATAATGACCAAACTATAATTTTGCGATTGCAAGTATACAAACAGAACAAAAGATTTGAAGTTCAGAATTCCAGAAATATACAGTAGCTGGTGCTGAAGCTATTGATGGTTTTGTAGACTAAAACATAAGGAAAAAACAAACCAATCCTCTATTCATTAGTGTCCTGAATATTCAAAGATTGTAACTGTTGCAACTTATACTTACTCATTTCATATTATATTTGAATGCCACTCTATCTTGTATATTATCCATATATTTTCTAACTTCATACTATTCTTATATCTTAATAATTGTTCAAAACCCAATATTCTTTTCTTCAAACATGTTCTTCATTTTCCAAAACCAATTTCTTAGCTCAACAATCTATATATTATTCTTGCAAGGTATAAACCTATTTCTTTCCCAATAAGTCTCACTAATCTTCATCAATCTACATTCAATTACCAATTCTCACTTCATACAACGGTAACAGTAGGTTCTGATTCCATCCACCATAGTTTCTATCAGGTTTCTGCTTCTATATTTCCAGAGTATTCTGTAATGAATGATATATTGCTCAATGTCCATATATATTCGTTGCCAGTTTCAAACAGTCTTTGTGATATCCCGTCCACTTGATCAGGTATTGAAGTGATAATTTGAACATTCTGGAGCTCCTGAAATATGGTATCTTATATATCTCTTCATTTTCTACTATAAACAGTATGGGTGATAGTAGTTATATTTGCTCTGGAAATAGATTCTCTGATACCTTTGACAGTTGAAAAATTGATTATACTGGATAAATGTAAAGGTCTTTTGATAATTGTAAACAGCAAGCGAATATGCCAACAATCTTGCTTGTTATATATTACCGTATGTGTTTCCAATCCAGTTTGCTGTTCAGCATCTGTATTGCTAGATTTCTGGTATTGATTTATATATTGCCTTCTGCTTGCAGTATTTGTCAATTGAAGTGGTACTTGTCTGTGTATTCTATATATATTGATTGTTTCCTGGTTATATTTGGTTTTATTTGAATGAAATTATTGATTATTCTTTGAGTTATATATATTGTGTTGACTTTTCTGATATGGTTGCCATTTTGAATGGAATATCAACAAAATGAAATTCCTGGAAAAAATCAATAATTGTCAAAAATTTATGAGCATTTGATGAATTCTAATATACTGTTAGTGGATACAATTTCTGCTATTGGAAGCCACCGAATTCAGTCATTTTGTTGATAATTTACAAATACTTTTATATACTCTTCCCAAACTGTATTGATTCTTCCAATGTCACTGATCATCTGTAGATGAAAGGCTGTCGAGCCTGTTTGATTCATTTTGAAATATATGCATATATAACTATACAATTCAAATGAAAATTGCTGTCCATGGTCTGATACCATAGTATTTGGTAATTATGTTGTTTAAATACTATTTGAATAATATTAGCAAAATGTAATTCTTGATCTAGGAGGCTTCCAGAGACTTCCAATGTTGTTGGAGCTGATCAGCCCAGTTTGAAATAAGTGCAAGAATTCGGAGTCTCCTGGAGAATAGAATGACTCTCCTGAAGCTTTTGAATATGCTGATGTATAATTCTTGAGCCTCTGGGAGTACCAGTGCAAGAATATCAAAACTTCAGATACACCGGTACAAGCTATCAAGGCCTTCAGAGGCATTAGTTTTAGATTCTGGAGCCTTCACAAGTAGTGTTGGCAACGAACCGAGCAGTGATTCGATTTGAGTTGGATCCGAGATTTGCGAATGTCTGCCGGTTCGTCACAAAGCGGTTCACGAACTATTGAATTTCGAACGAAAAGACGTCAGCAAGTTCTTGTCTGATCGGACATGACCTCACATACTTATTTCTATTTGAAATTCGGGCATGAATTTGCTGGGGTTTGAGCGAAAATCTTGGCAAGGATTCGGTTCGAACAGATCAAACCAGTTCGTCAATTCTCACGAACCCCTGCAGTTCGTTGCCAACACTATTCACAAGTGCTGGTACAAGGCTCTGACACCTCCAGGAGTATCAGGACGAAATTGTATATTATGCAGGACCACAGTACACGATTCATCAACCTTCTGGTGTACCAGTATATGGTTCCAATGCCTCCAGAAACAGCTATTACTAGATTTTGAAATTGTATAAGATATTGGATAATGTGAAATTATTTGCATAAATATTCTGTATATTTTCCCAATTCTTAGGTGATTTATTTTATTGTTTATTACTGTATATAGATACAGTTGGAATGACTGCACATTGTCTATTTATTTATATTCAAAAAGAAACAGTTTGAAATAATAATATTGAAATAGGTATTACAATAGAAAGCAACTTAGAGAGTATAGCAAGAAGAAAAACATAATGAATAAAGCAAAAGAGACAGTGAGGAACATAAAGCACTGCAACTAATACCCATCCAACTCAAACCATCAAACATATTAATATTACCAATACTGTTACCCATTTTGTTTGCTTCAAGAAAAGCTGCTGTGTTATTGGCATTTTCATTATATAGATCAGTGATATATTTCCAGTATTTATCGATGATTGTATTTTGCCTGGTCAGATGAATGGAATATCTATGATTATAGGCTCTCAGAATATTATTTTCTATTCACATTTGGTTAGTTATTCTAGTGTTCATGCATATAAATAAGAATAATCGATGTGTAATTCAATAAGGAGAAGCTTAAAATAGCAAACCAAATGTACCCAAAAGAGATCAGTACAGATAAAATGGATATGTAAAAAATAATGATTACTTTTATAATCTTCTTGTGTAAAGTTAGTAGTGACTTTAGTATGCTACTTATAGCCTAATAGGGCACAGTGGATGGTGGTCGAGGCAATTGCTAATATCCATAAAGATATTGGATATATGTATTTTGTAGTATGTGGGAGCCATCCTACACTGTTCACAGTGAAGAAGAAGATATCATATATCACATTTAAGATATCAAATTTGATAAACCAAATATTTTTATTACCAACAATTTTATCATATATGTGTTGTCAGCTAATGGATATGTGATTTGGTGTTTTTGATGTTTTGGCAACTGAATATCAAGGTGGTAGCTTTCTACAATAGTATTCCAAGCAGCTTCAACCAGTTGTCCACATATACTACTGATTTTGCTATACAGTTTTACAAGTAAGTTCATACAAATTGCAATTTTTCATATAGTAGGCAAAGCCTAGAGACTTCTGAGACTGAAAGTCTATGTCTGTTGATAGGTCATTTGTTTGCTGCCATACAATTGGACTGTTTTTCACTGTACCAGCGACCTGTCTCTGATAATCTTCAGTCCCAATTGACAGCTTCAACCTCTTTCCAATACACTTTTACATTTTTTGTTTTGTTTACTTCAGTTGGTTTTTTGTTAAAAGATGGGTTACAAGGTAGTCTTTTGCCAGCTCAAATGTTTTATCATTGTTATCTGGAAATCTTTCATCTTCTGTTCTTGTGGTGGCAACAACTGGTATTGATTCACTTGTAGTACTGGGGTGTAGTAATATATACAGATTTGTGTTGGACTTGATATATATTGTTGGAGGTTTGAATACAGAAGATTTTGTGCAAGGTTGTGATAGGGGTGAAACTTTAGAATCTGCTTGGCTTCTTTTCTTTTGTACTGGAGCAACAATTTTATACAATATGCCCTTCCTCCTACAGACTGATGGCTCAGACTTACGAACAATATTAATATGTTTATTATTAGAACAATCGGAATATATAAGGTTGGGGTCAAGAAATTGTTTGTTATACTTATTATTTTTGGGGTAATTCATGTACATACAATTAAGAAACCATATCAATAATTATTCTCTTAATGTATATTTGAATAAACGGGAGTGCAAAAACAACAAACTTCTTTAAACTGTTTTGGATATTCCTTCATGTGTATTGCCTTGGCCATGGCCTGTTTGGAGTAGACCTTTTGATTCTTTTTCGGATATTGTCTCAGGATGTCTTGTATAGAGTGTTCCATTTTACTAACAAATTATATAAAGTGAAAAATGGAAAAAAAAATAAATGGCTGGATGGTATAGATCAACTCATGGCAAATCTGAAACTGGAGTTTTTATTACAAGGCTTGAATTTGTTCAATATTTATACAACTGGATACAACTGCAGCTGCTCCCTGGTATACCAGATTGAAGAAATTGTAGATAACTTGAACTGACAGTTGGAGACTGTAATATTTGAAAATATCCGAAATCAGTATATTGCAAACTGTGAAGAAAGCTAGGGTAAAGTATGGCTTACAACTATACCAACTTCCAGGTACTCCAGTAGGAGACCACCTAGTATATACTGTCAGCACGCATAAATCCAGACTCATACCTGATAGACAGTTTATGAGGGCAGGGTGAAGTAGCACAGAGATCTGAATACAAACTTCCAGGTATACCAGCAGGACAGCAGTTATCAAGCAACCTAGACAGACCATACTGTATATATATACAAATGCCCACATATCTGATATTTTGTTGAGGAGGCTATGGTGAAGCATGACTCACAACTATATACCAGCTTCACTAGAGTAAAGCATGACTTACACCTTAATATCAACTTCCAGACATGCCAGCAAGAGTGCAGTTTGCGAGAAATCTGCACAGAGGATAGGTACATGATAATACGCTGTAACTGACAGACTGTTGAGGAGGGCAGCATAAAGCAAGACTTACAATTGTATATCAACTGGCAATTGCTCTGGCTGGGGAGCAGTGTACAAGTAACCTACCCAAATGATGAGCACATACTGATGCCACCTTTAGAGAACAAACTGTTCCGGAGCCTACAGTGAAGTGTAACTTACAACTGTATACCAACTTGTAAGCATCCCTGTTGGAGAGTGGTTTGCAAGCAAATTCAATATATTATAAGCATATCCAAATACCCAATTGCCAGACATACAAGTTTTTTGAAAAGTACAAACAAACTGTTGAAGTATATATGCTCCAGTATTTTGAAAAGCAGTGCAGGAGAAGATGATACATTGCAACTTGCATAGGCATATCATTTTAAACGTCCAATAAAATTAGAAGTTGTAAAACTAGCATTGAAGTATATGAAGTGTATTCAATGATTATGTATTGGAGAATATACTGGAATAGTTTGTAGTAATATTTGTGGAGAATAAGTAGTAGAGTCAGTTGATGTGCTGCTGTGAGTAATGGTAGATCAGTTAGAGAATCTAACATCAAATCTCCCAAAGTGGAAACTATTATACTTTGAATATCATTCTATATGATGTGTTTGAGTAGATGATATTGCTTCAGTTGTCATAGCTAAGGAAGTTCAACACAGTATGGACAGATTCTTCGGATGGTCTTACAGTTGTCTTGAATATAAGTTTGGTCTTGTAGTCTGTATAGTTGGTGGTGATAATTGTCAGAATGGGGCAAGCATAATTGTTTTATAGATTGAACCATAAGTTGTGACATGTCTTCCGCATGATTCATCCAGCAATTGCTATTGTTGGTATATAGTATTGCACTGAAGTTACAAAATAATGAAGAAACATTATAATTAGCAGTTGATAATATTTCAAGCAGAACAAGAGAGAGTTGTTGATCAAGAATACAATCCATAGGAGAGAAAACAAAGTATTGAGCCTGGCAATACTAAGATGGCAACCATATGGCAGGACATATGGGTACTTACTCCAATCTCTAAAACTATGATATTCAATCAGACTTTCTGAATTAACATATGACTCATTTGAATATTTTCCGGAGGCTTTATGGACCATTTCATATATTCAACGTGTGGTCTATTTCCATACTATCCGGGCAAGTCAATAAGCCTATATTTAAAAATTTTGATAAATGATATTGTTTATGAAGTTTAATAAATTAAAATAGGGAACTAAAAGTAATTGAAAGGTAACCAACACTTAACCATGACTTGACAGGAGATAGGTACTGCCATCTATAGATAACCAGTATACCAGAACATCTTTAGACTGTCTCCTGATTATGTATCTTTTTCATCAGAGTATCTGATACTCAGATTATACATCAATTGCAGCTGTACTCTAAAAATCTGTTTGAAGACCAAATATATGAAGTTGAGTCAACATTTATTACAAGCAGGTTTTGAATATTTCCTATAAATGATATACATCAGGTGAAGACTCAAGCATAGTGAAGAAGTTATAAAAGAACTATTTCCTTATGGGAGATTCAAATTGATTAGCTCAAAATGATTCATATTGAGGTATACCAAGAGGTCTCACGATTCACTGTGGCACTTATGACAATATTTCAGTAGTCTGGATTTGTTGGTACCCTGATTGCAGACAACCCATGGTAGGGTAAAAAGATACCTTGACACAATCAATGCTATAGTATACCATATGGAATAGTAATGAATAGAGGATTGATATAGGAATCCGGTTCCAAATGCAAGAAGTAAACCTAGAATATACAAATTCTATATTCAGACTGCTTCAATCTTGATTCGAAAATATTACAACACAGAGCCAGAAAGATAATCTAGTGAAAAATATATGAATTGAGCAGAGTGATTTATTATCAAGAAAGATTTATGAGCTGGAAAGAGAATGGGCTTCAGATTCTTTGATCAGTGAATTGAAAGAAACACCTATATCACACTGGTCCATATAACGTTCATTCCATTGAACATTTCTGCAATACAAGAGATACTCTTTGTCTCAGAGCAGATGGGCCAATTTGTATCAAAACTTTCTTATCAGTGAGTATAAATCATTTGACATTATCAACAGTGCAGAGTCAAAAAATAAAGACAAGGTTGAATGATCCAATACTATGAACAATATAGAGTCTAATATTGAGTATCCAGGTAGAATCTTCTGACAATGTATACATTTACCCAGACACAATGCCATTGGCAATTGAATTCCATCTCAAGTGGAGTATTACAAAAATTCTGTGAATTCTAAATATTTGTACTAGGATTAAGATCCTAAAATAAAACAATTGTGAATTCCATCAACTTCCACTACAAGTGCAGCTATAAATGAACCTTGAACTCCAGAAACTTCCATCTATGAAATAACAATGAACTCCCAACATATCCACCACCAGTATGTCAATGAAAATTACCATCACAGCAACAGAAACAAAAGAGCCATATCTTCCTGAATACATAATGATATAGGACTTTCAAAAACAATAAAGAGATATATTTACATAAGAATACTAAAGCATTTCCTAACCTACAAATTTTCACCATTTTCATCATCCCTGAAAAAGCCATTTTGTGTGGCTCTCACGCCCCTTGACCATCCAACATATCATATCCATGGTGACATTGGGGTGATGCATCAACCCATACAAGACTATTATTTCTGCTACTGTAGCTCTCAAGTAGACCTTACTGAACTGATCATCATAACCATTTGGCGCAGTATTCAGTAGTCATTTGTACCATACACTGTTAAGCCCTAATTGTACCATTCAAACAAATGTTTGATGTTGCTTACTTAGCAATTGTAAAGACTTTATGATAACTGTATAATTTGGTGTTGTTATATCAAAACCTGTGATACCAACCATTGGAGGTATAATGAATACTAAGGAGTAATAAGTGTCACATTTGTGTTGGGTGACAATCAATGGTGAAGTGATGATCAGTGAATAATATACAGGATAAAGTGAGATGAAAATGAAATCAGGTTTCGAATGGAGGCGTCAGCATGACAAAAATAAAATCAGATTTCGAATGGTGACTACAGCTCGACAAGAATGCAATCAGGTTTTGAGCTAGAGTTTTACCGCAAATGATAGAATTGTACGAAAGTGGTGTACAAAGATAGCAGGAGATCGGATATATTATTAAATAGGTAAAACAACTGTTTATGAACCAGGCATTCCATGGAGGATAAGTTTGTTTCTTCACTTGTTCATTCATCTATAAAACGATCAATTAGCTTCAGCTTTCACTTCTTTCAGACTAAGTCATTCTGGATCAGGTTTCTTAAGTACAGTCTTCATTTCTTTAGCTACAGGCTATTCTCAATGCTTGAGCTTTCTGGCTCTTGGATTGTATTACCCCTAGAACCCTGAGCCCCGAGCCCTAGATACCCAGCCCTGAATCTCTGACAGAAGAATGAGTCTACAATAGATTCTATCAGTGATATTGTTATGTACCTATATCCTCATCGTTTAGGCTGCTACTACTGTCACCGTATCTGCAACACGTGTTGCAATGTTTTTGGATCAGCAGGCAATATTGAAAACAGATTGGTTATTCCCTGTTAATGAAGACACCTTTGCTTATCTTGTTGGTAGTCATTTCAAAGACCCGTAAATCCAGATATGTTTGGCAACGATTGTCATTAGTAAATACATACATGAGCATGATGGCTCAAACATCACCACAATCATCCATCGAAATCATCAAATCTATATTGACACTTGCTTTTCAACCTCCAGAACCACTTTCTTTGTTCATATCCATATATACCCTGACTCTCAATGAACTCACAAGCCCTTGTATGTGATTATAAAATGAATTACATGGAAAAGAGTTGTATCTGCCGGTACAATACGATCTTCGATTATCCATATTGCACCTGTAAGGATGAGAATTATTGCCATTTTGATGATGACCAATATGATTTTCAGATATTTGACTGACAGCAACTAGCCACTGGGCGCTCAATGTGCTGGAACCCAAATAAGTGTATTTGGTGTGAAATTCTTTGTGGCAACGACTGCTGGATATACTGGAATAGCGATACCTGGAGGCAAATCTGTGACAATTGCATTGATGTAGCACAAACTTTCGGCTGGAAAATCAACAAATATTTACACCAATCACCATTCAAAAATTGCAAAAATTTCAGAAGAATCCTCAAGAACAGTCTGCATTGTAACGTTAAGCAGAGAAATCAAACTGGAATTGGAATATGAAACACGCGTGAATATGGAGGCAATGGACAATGAACATCTCTGGAAACATATCCAAGCGATCAACCCAGGACTGACATCCCTTTCTCAGTTACCGACCACCAGCAGGTTGAACGAATGGCTAAAGGAACAGCATTCGGAGAAATATGCGGATGTACAAATATCGGAGTTATTGGAAGAAAGTGACAAAGTCATCAAGCAACGGGACAACCTGAAACAGGAGCTGCTTCTGAGGCAACAACAGTCAAGAACCATGGAGGAAAGAATCCCAGAATGCAATCACAGAGATTTTGAAGAAAAAGTCCGAAACTTGGAACAACAGCTGGAAGAGAAATATCCAGATCTGGTGGAATCAAAACAGGACCTGGAAGATGTTCAGGCACAGATGGAGGAGTTCAGGGACTTGGCAGAGGAAAATCAGGAACAAGTAACCTGAATCTTGAGATTGACAAAAGAAAGGACAATAGAAAGGGAAGAATGGGAGGAGAAGGGTAATAGGATTGACAGCTTGTCGGAAGAAGACAGAAACGAGCTCAGATGGTCGAAGGTGCAATTAGCTTTAAAGATCGCCAGAAAACCAAAAGCTTTTAATACCGAATAGAAGAAGCTGGGGTACAAATTTGGATGACTCAAGGGGGTAGCTCTGGGACGATTAATACCGTTATGGGATGAAATTCCCAGGGAAGTCAAGCTCGAAACCTTGAAAGTCCTGGTTTACTTGCTCGATGTAGCCTTCGGAGACCAAGACAAGGCAGCCACAGCAAAGAGAGAAATCTTGAAACTCAAGCAACAGGACGATGAGTTCTCTCAATACTACGCGGAATTCCAAAGATACATAGCCGATGTCAAATGGAATGTAGCCGCCCAAATAGATGCGTTATCATACGGACTGTTCAACGAATTGAAGTACTCCCTACAACACACCGAGGAGCCAGAAAGCCTGGTTGCATTCGTCAAATTGTGCTCAAAAGAGACTCACAAATAAGAAGATGAGTGGCAGAAAAGACCTCAGGAAGATGGGATGGAAGCTACAAGAAGTAGGACCCAACAACCAACACCACATCCACCCCAGATTCAGCACAAGCAGGAACGGTTGCAGGATATCATGGCCCTGCTCCGATGGACCTTCCAGCAGTCACAGGGAAGCAAATCACTCTGGAAGAATGTAAACAACAAAGGGAAGGAGGACTGTATATGTACTGTGGGGATAGTAGACACTTTGCAGCATCGTGCCCCCGAAAATTCGGGGCAGCATCCACACAAGTAGAGGTAAGACCAATGAAGAAAGCAGGAAATCAAATGGATGCAGGTTCGGGAAAAGAAGTCGAGTAGGGAAAAGTTTCAGCCAGTGCAATAAGGATGGCCATTGCACTGGGCACAAATCCCCTTCATCTATAGTTGGTAAATCTTGTTTTGCAATTTCGCAGTTCTTGATTAGTAGTGCAGAAATCAAGGAGTTTTCAATGGAAAGCAAGCATCTTGTTGTAAAATTTTCACTGAAAATTGGAGACAGGTGAATTGATATGTACGCTTGAATTGACTGCAGAGCCACGGAAATAGTAGTTGTAGACAATGATTTGGTTCCCCATCATCGATTGGAAGAGAAAGAATTATGGGAGTCAAGAGAGTTAGAGGTAATCGTTGGAAGGCCCATCGAATCAGGAACGATTACAACCATAGCCAAGTTAAACATGAGAATACAATCATATCAGGAGCAACTACCAGTGTTTGTAAAAAAGTTAGAACATTATCCGATAGTATTAGGGCTAAAATGGTCACAACTTCATGAGGTAACAGTCAAATTGCAAAGTCGAAGGATTGGTTTCGAAAGCAGCTACTGCCAACAACACTGCCAACACCAGTCGAGCATATGGATTTGGGGCAATCATATGGAAACAATCGATCCGGAGAAATCCAGGCTAGCCATCTGCGCAGTAGCCACCACACTCCTTATGGGAAGAATAAAGAAGACAGGGCTCGAAGTTTACACTGTTTCATTGTACAAAATCAATTAGGCCTTGGAAATAAAATATCTACCAGCAAAACCCCTTGAAGAAGTCATCACCAAAGAGTACCACAAGTTTCTACCCCAGTTCAACAAGGTTGTTGTGGAAATCCTACCTCTGCAGTGGTCCAAAGACCATGAAATTAAGCTGCAAAAAGGGTTCACATCGCCATTCGGACCTATTAACAGCTTATCCTAAGAAGAGCTTCAAGTTTTGAAGGAATGGATAGAAAAGAACTTGTCCAAGGGATTCATCTGGTCGTCTTCATCACGTTGCGGAGCCCCAGTACTCTTCGCTCCAAAACCGGTGGGAGGTTTAAAACTCTGTGTCGATTACTGAGACCTGAATGAAAGAACAATAAAGAACAAATACCCCCTAACATTGATCCATGGAACTCTGCCAAGACCCTCGAAGGCCTGCTTTAAACCAACTTATATGTCTGTGATGCACATAACATGTTAGAATCACACAAGGCGATGAGTGGAAAACGGCTTTTAGGACCCAATTTGGACTGTTCAAATCACTAGTTATGTCTTTTGGACTGACTAATGCACTGCTGTCGTCCCAAGAGTTCATCAATGATATGTTATGACCATTCCTGGATATATTCAGCACGATATTATTGGAAGATATTTTCATCTACAGCGACAATCGGAAAGAACGCACAGAATACGTTCGACCACTAATGGCATCTCTCAACGAAGCCAGTCTCTACCTAAAAGCACAAAAATGCGAGTTTCATAAGGGAGAGGTCAAATACCTAGGGTTAATTGTCGGAGTGAACAGAATCAAAATAGATCTAAAGCAAATCCAAGCAGTTCAAAACTGGGAAGCACTGGAGAAACTTCAAGAAGTTATAGCTATTTTACGCTTTGTTAACTTTCATCGACAGTTCATAACCCATTACAGCAGGGTGGTGCAACTGCTAACAAAACTTACGAAAAAAGTTAGTATCTTTTCACTTGGGACCGGATCAAAAAAGGGCTTTCGTGGAACTCAACAGAGCCTTCACAACAGCACCAGTGCTAGCCAATTTCGATTATGAAAAAGCGATAGTCCTCGAAACTGATGCGTCAATTGACCCATCCGCAGGAGTCCTCTCTCGGTACGATGACCAAGGAGGGGTACATCCAGTGGCCTTCTTCTCCAAAAAACATTCGCCCACTGAAGAAAATTACCAAATCTACAATCAAGAATTATGCATGATAGTCAAAAGTCAGGAACAATGGAGACCCAAATGTGAAGATTCAGTATATCCTATTAAGATTCTCACCAATCACAAGAACTTGCAGTATTGCCTAATATCCAAATTGCTGAACCGAAGACAAACTAGAAGATCCAAGTCCTTGTCAAGGTTTAAGTGGAAGATAGTCTACCGCCCAGGAAAACAAGGTCAGAAACCCAATGAACTCACAAGCATGCCAGGAGATATTCCCCCGAAGATGGGGGCAAAAAAAACCCAACACATCGTGTTAAAAACGGAAAACCTCGAGAAGAACCTACGCCAAATCCTGGTAGTAGCATTCATGGAAACAGGTAACCTCGATAACCACTTGGTCAATCCCAATGAGCTGTGGAACTGTGTAAAAAATACCGGAGCATTCATGGAAGGATTGAAGCATCGACTTTGTATTCGGACTGCTAGAAAGCAAAGGGTTCAACGTAGTGTGGGTAGTGGTCGATCGCCTGACGAAGATGCGACACTTGGTCCCCTGTGCTGACCAAGTAGATGGAAAGAAGCTGGGAGAAATGTACATCAAAGAAGTATTTAGACTGCATGGACTGCCTGAAACAATAGTGTCCGATCGAGGGCTGTATTTCCGCTTGGGATTCCGAACACACATCTGCCAAACATTGGGAATCGAACGAAAACTGACAACCGTTTTTCATCTACCTACTGACGGCCAAACAGAAAGAGTCAACATGGTAATCGAACAGTACCTCCGGAACTTTGTTAATTATCACCAGGAGGATTGGATCAGGTGGCTACTATTAGCGGAGTTCGCAGTTGACACTGATACCTCAGAGACAACCAATTCCTGCCTGTTGTTGGAAAACTACACCTTTCATCGGCAAATGGCCGTCGGGCAACATCCAGTCAAGGCCCCGCACAATATTCGTGAGGTAAACAGCCATCAGATGGCCCAACCAATGGAGCAACTCTTCAGCAAACTCAGGGCAGAAATGAACAGAGTTCAGGCTGTTCAGTCTGAACAGGACAACATATTTCGAAGGGATGGTATACATGTTGAAGTAGGCGACAACGTACAGCTGGAAGGACGCAATATATCAACAGCCCGAACCCGTAAAAAACTTGACTTGCAACGTATTGTACTACATGATATCCCGGAGGTCGTCAGTCCATGGGCCTATTGAATCAAACTACCAAATCAACTACGCACTCATAACATTCAACAGATATTCAGACTAGGCAAGGCTGCCCAGCATCCCCTCCTGAATCAAAAGTAAGAACCACCACCACCAGTGATAGTGGACGGAGAAGAGGAGCACGAAGTGGAGTGTATTGATAATTCCACAGTGTTTCGTAGGCAGCTGCAGGATGTGGTAAAATTGTGGGGCTACAACGAGTGCAGCTGGGAGCCTGCTACAAACGTAGATAGACTTAAGACTATCGACCATTTTTAAACCGAACAACCTGGCAATCCAGGATTGTAAACCTTGTAGGTACTTGGGATTGGAGAGAGGGAAGCTCATGTCACGGTTGTGATGAGTGACGATTGATGGTGGAGTGATGATTGGTGAATTATATAAATAATCAAGCACAATGAGAAGGAAATCTGGTTTTGAACAGAGCCTAAAGCCTGGCGAGAATGACATAAGGTTTTGAACAGAGGCTAAAGCACAACAAGAATGAAATCTGGTTTTGAGTTAGGGTTTAATGGGAAACGACGGAATTGTACAAAAGCGGTGAACAAAGAAAGCAGGAGATCACATGTATTATGGAATGAGTAAAATTACTGTATATGATTCAGGTGTTCGGCGGAGGATAAGTTCATTTCTTGACTCGTTCTCTTGTCTCAAAAACAATCGATTAGCTTCGGCTTTCACTACTTTTATACACAGTGATTCTGGATCGAGGCTCTACCGTACAGTCTTTGTTTCTTCAGCCACAGGCCATTCGCAACTCTTGAGCCTTCCGGCCTTTGGATTGTATTACCCCTAGAACCCCGAGCCCTGAGTCCTTGATACCCAGCGCTTAATCTCTGACAATACAAATTTTAGAATTGCAGTTATGTATTGGTTCACAGTTGGGAGTCCAGCTCAGTATACATCAAGAAGATATTGACAAAGTTACCCAAATACTGCTTGATCCACCATTGAAATCCAGGGACTTGGCCAGGAAGCAGACAAAACAGAACCACTATCTAAGAAGGATGGTCAGATTATACACATTCTATGTCTTTCTGGAAATACTTTCCTGGCATAGGTTGTGGATGTTCAGCAACCTTATGTACAAGTATCACAATGAAGCCATTCTGAAGCCACCAGAAAAACAGAGGTTCACTCAAGTCATTGATCTCAGACCAACTCTGAATGTACTTGCTATCAATATTCTGGTATCTGGTATCCCCCAAAACCAAAACAAAACAAGCCAATCTCTACTAGTATATCCACTACGCAACTCTTTGGCCTTAAAATGTTTATTGGTTTATCAGTTGCTGTTGAGTTTGTGGTTCTGCCATAGTTTATATAGGGTTGACAATATGTTCATTTACCTTGGGCATCTCGATCGATGGTAGTCTATCAGCTTGTTTTGACTCTGACCACCTCTGGATTCTTCATGGTATGGCAATTTTTATAATATCCTGGGATTCAGCTTGTTGAGCCAGGGTATAATCAGACATGATTTTTTGTGTTATATTCCAAGCTGCAATATGGAGTGCTTCCATACCATACAGCTTGATCAATGCTTTGCCTTCAGGAGAAATTGGTGTACCAGAAAACAGAGATATCTTCTGATTGACAGAGTAATTGACCATATTGCTCACTGGTGTTACCGTCATGCATAGTATAAATTCCATGTTGGTCTGTACCGCAATAGTCCATCCCTCAGAATCCTCTCCTTTGTACCAGTGTGATTTGTTAAAGATTTTGAAGCTCCAAGTATACTTGGTGAGTGGACTCTGACTGTACAGTTTGGTATCTGCTATTATGGTATAATATGATATGAGATGAATATTACACCTTTACTTGGGCTAGTTGACTGAGGTATTCAGATCTTTATTTGTAAGGTTTTAATGGTTTGGATTCAATGGTTCAATTCTAGTGAAATTTGAATTGTAGAATATGTCTTATATAACACTTTTAAATATTTCACAAATTCCCGCAAGGGTGACTATCAGTATTGGATTGTAGTCCAATATATAGCATGCATGGCCATAGGGCAGTGTCATTTGATCTGTAACAATCTGTGTATTACTGGATTTATCTTTGTTAATTGGTACTAACCATGTTGCTTTGGTAAGACTACTGGATATTCATTCTGTACTTGATTGATCCATTTATTCAGAGTTTGGCCCCAAAGAATTCACAAAGGCTGACCAAAAACAACTTTGTTTGTCTTCAATATTCAAAAAATGATGGCAGCATGAGACATATGGGTCATTCCGAGGCCCATCTCATCTGTATGAAGCACAATAGCCAGGTCAGTATTCCAGACCCATCATCTGACTATATACCCGATAGCCCAGATTTGATATGCCAGAAATATTACTGGAAGGCCAGGATTGGTATATTTATAGACAGGAACTCTATTGGTTTTCAACTGGCACACTGGAAAGACACTCAAAACCTTGAAAGCTTCTTTTAAAAGCTCATACTTGAATATATTGCTGATTGTATTCTGTACAGTACTCCAATTGGATATGTTGTCATTTGATACTTCATCAAAAGAGAAGATCCGGTTTTGGGCTACCCTGGTGATGAATTGGTTTTCCTACATTATTTCCTGGATAACCTCAATAGTCAGTTCATCTGATGCGCTTGGACTTTGGCCCCATCACATCTAACAAAATACACACATCCAGTCCGGATCAATTGGCATGTAAATGTATAATTTATTTAAAATTGAAATGAATATTGGTTGTATTCACTCTAATTGACAAACGGATTGTGATTCACTTACAGATTTCTATGTATCTCCCTCATCATCATTCTTGGTCTTCTTATCTTCTGCATGGAAATTGTTCCAGTTGAATATTATCAGTAGCTCTTTTGACTTTGTTGGGTTTAATGGGAATTTCCAAACCAATCCCATACTTTGAGTATTCCTGTGCAATATGCCACTCAATCAGGAAAAGCTTGACATTGCAGCCATTTTAGAGGTTAAAAGCTTTTGAAAGTAATATATTATATCAAATTTAATAAAACAGTATGTTCCAGATCACCAGGTGATTCTTGAATCTTCATATATATACATAATTTGAAACTTCATTACCCAATTTACACCTAAATGGTGCAGTCAAGGTAAATGGTTTTTCTGATACTTTTGGACTACTGCTGTTCAATATAAATGTCAGAAGATTCTCCTTAAGCTAGATCTCAGTATAAGACACTGATAATAACCACTGGATGGTTTTAATATTATCTAGAGATATTCTACTAACTATTACTGTAATACTTGAGTTCACCAGTATAGGGTAATTTCACTGACACATGTTTTACTGGGTACTCTGATTTATCATTCATTTCCAATCTCTTGTTTTTTTTCATGACTTTTTTTTCCCTGATTTTATTTGTATAATTTTTCAAAAACATATCTACATACATATGTTTCATGTACTTAGAATTATAGAAATTGGCCAATGGTATCAATTTATTGTTAGTTGCAATACAGTTGACTATAGCTAACTCCCAGTGCAGTGTTCTGTGGCATTGCAGTATGAGTCTGTTCAAGCTAGGCATAATATCTTTATGCTGTTTTTGGACAAAACTACCAAAAAATATTTTTTTCCATTTGTTGAATGTAGTTAATGTCTGATCCTTTTCGGTTGCAAGATTCTTGTCTATGAACTCTGTGGTTAAAAGACTGGTTGCCTTTTGTTCTCATAGGTATAAAATTTTATAATGATTCCAAAAATATTACCAGTATTTTCAAATTCTTTAAACAATATTTCAGGAAGAGGTGGCAGCGCAGTAATGATTTCCATGTTTTGTTTCTGAACTATGGGTGTCATTACAAATGGTTTTGGCAGAAAGGCAATCTACTGTCTACAGAAGTTCAATGTGGAATATGGTTGAGATAAAAGCACTTCCAATGGCAGTAGAATACGATTTGGATATAGTTGAGACAGAATTGACATGCCAATGAATTTCTAACAATCCTATTAAGGCAGAGCAGATTTTGGCTGATTTGTAAGTTGCTGCCTAAGAGGCATCTCTGGTTGGGAATGAGTTGATTTTGTATATGGGTCATTGGTGTGATGCTTGTACCCAGGCTGCCCATAAGAAGGATTTGGCAAGTCTTAAGGTTGCTGGGAGTTCAGCTGGAGATAAGGATACTGTAGAGTATTCCACATTTGCAGCTGGGAGTTAGGCTGGAGATGAATATGATATAGTGAGCCTTCAGTGATTGGCTGGAAATGAATGAACAGTAGTGGGCATTGTTAGTACTGCTGTGGAGGGTAAGATGGTATACCTTGAGTGTTTTGCTGAAAAGAATAGAGCATTGGCATGCCTTGAGAGTTTTGCTGATGGGTGTATGGTGGTGTACCTTGGGAGTTTTGCTGTTGCATATACTGGAGTAGGCCTTGGGAGTTTGCCAGTTGGGTGTATGGCAGGCCACCACAGGAGTTCAGCTGAGAAAAACTGTACTGCAGCATAGCTTCAAAATATGGTTGGGGAGGGTGGAAGTCTGGCATGCGTAGGGCTTTCTGCAAATGGGATTATCAAGGCATGCTGAGAAATTGCTAATGATACTCTTGCAGTTAATATTGCAGGATAGACCATGAGTTGGCTGAGCTGTTACTGCTGTCCAAAACCTGACCCACAGTCAGAATGATACTATAATTGGAAGTGATTGTATAGTGTGATCTGTAATTCTGGTCTGTAGAATTACTGTAGGTTTGCTGTTGCTGTTGATAATTGATGAATTATTAAGCATCCTGCTTAGTGTTAGCAACGGTTCAAGGTTATCCACCCTTGGTCCAGTTCAGAACTGGATCCATTCTGTGGTTCTGGTTGTTGAACCATAGGAGACCTGAACTGATGGTAATATCCGCTTCCCAACTTTGAACTAAACCCACAAACCCCCCAGTTTTACTGGGTATTGTTTGATCTGTCGGATCATGCCTGCAGGATTAAAAAATACATTCTTCGGAATGTATTGAATCGAAAGCATTGCACATGCATCTATACAGGAATCAATTTATTGGTCAAATGACATTTTGTGCTTTCTTCCCAGTGTTTTATTGAATAAAATTAATTGCATTATGGTGATATTGTTATTACTTATGCATTCAAAGACAGCATTGCCAAATCATTGAGAACTGTGTAATCGATAAATGCAGTCAGAAGTTCAAATATGTGAATGTTGCACATACAATATCTTGTGTTAGAGGCATTGTGGCATGAAAAATTATTGATTCTCTGTTGACACTGACTTTCAGTCCTATAGCATATGTTTATGGTTATATACAAATAGCATAATCAATCATAAAGAATAGCATTTGTCCGTATTTGATCATATTATATCGTACAATATGGTTTAAATGGTGATTTGATAATTGCTGATGAATACTTCCAGAGAGAGTTGTAGTGCATTATTGACAACTGTTGAGTCTATCAAAGCAGTCAGAAGTTCAAAAATATGAACATAGCGTATATAATCCCTCAAAACAACAGGATTTCATGACCAACAACTGTGGATGCTCCGTTGACACTCATATTCAAACCTGTACCCAATGTATATGGTCACGCATAAGTTTCGTAACCAGATGTGAAGAATGGCGTTGGTTCTTATTTGATTATGATACATCCTGCGATACCAATATAATATGATTCAATAATTGCGGATATTCATTTTCCAAGATAGTATCGGTGGATTATTAAGAGCTGTTCAGTTGACAAACACAGTCAGAACTTTGAAGATATGAATGTACTACATATAATCCCTTCTGCTAGAGGTGTTGTATGACCAAAAATTGTTGATATTCCATTGATACTCACATTCAATCCCATAGTCTATGCGTATGGTTGCATGAAAATATCTTGATCACAAGTAAAGAATAGTATTCGTTTCTAATTGATTATGATGCATCCTGCAATAGCAATAAATTAAGATTTAATAATTGCTGATATGCGTTATCAGAAATAGCATCAGGGAATCATTGGAAACTGTTCAGTCTATAATGGTGGACAGAATTTCGAAAATATGAATGTAGTACATACAATCCCTTGTGCTAGAGGTGTCATGCAACAAAACATTGTTGATGCTCTGCAGATGCTCACTTATAGTCCTGTAATCTATGTGTATCGTTGTACACAAATGTTATAATTAATCATAGAGAATGTCATTCATATATATTTGATTATGATATATATTGCAATACTGTTAAATTGTGATTTAATCATTGCTAATACATATTCCAATAATTCTAATGTTGCACACTTGACAGATTAAATTCCATTTCAGTAACTATTATATTGTGAGTGTTGGCTGCTGAGACTGTTTAAATAGATTGGATATCAAAATTACATGTCTCCATAATAATAATGTTCATAGTATCCAAAAAAGTCACGGCAAATTGAAGCTTTCAGTATGCCCAATGAACCCAATTCCCTATTCACTATGATTGTCAATTTCATTATCAATATTATCGATCTCTGTGAAATTGTTTGAAGTAATTATTCTTTTGAAAGGTGGGAGTAAATATCAGGCACGTCCTTGATAGAGTAATCAGTACAGAAGTCACTAAAATCGAGATTGTCCTCAGTATCTGTATCATCATCAGGCACATTTTGGCTCAAATGGCTGAGATTGAACATCTGTTGATCAGCAAGTTGCACTGCTCAATATATGGGAACTGCTGGGGCTGCAGTTACTGCTATGGCTGCAGATAATATTGGTTCTCCTGGGGTTGCCAATATTGCTGATACTGCTGAAACTGGTGGTACTGCCAATACTGCTAGTGCTACCGATACTGCTGGTGCTGCTGATACTGCTGATGCTCAAGTGGTGCCACATACCATGCAATTGTGCCTCCAGTGGATGATACAATCTCAAGCAATCTGATTTTAACAACGAAGGCAGCCATCTAAGTGATTATAATAGATCATGGACAGATGTTTTTCAATGACAGCCTTTACACTCTTATGGCCTGGCAACTCCACACCCCATCTCTGTTCTTCTCAAATTTCTGTCTGAGGCCTGTTAATCAAATTCTTTATTTCTTTGATTCTCATACGCAATATACCATATTTGGCAATATCAACCTTTTTGAGTGTGATGCACAAGTCTGCCTGCTTGAGCTGTACATACCCACCTTGCCTGGCCATGGTTGCAGACATATTGAAAACCTATTATCATTCAGTTGCTGCGATGAATATTTCATTGTGTGATATAGCACTTACTTCAATCATATACTGCTCTGTGGCTTCTTCTAATACTCCTAAAGAAGCTCTTGTCTTCTCCTGAGATTGTTTGTCAGAAATTGTATCTGTAAACACCCTGGAGTTGACAACATCATTCTGTTCAATTTTACAGACTGGTCAAACGTTTATCATGGTAAATAACATACGGTAGACTGTGTGGTATTGGTCGAACTGCACATGTGATTCTGACCAGCTTGCAGCTGATCAAATTTCATGAATTGACTATCCATTGTATAAATTAGATATCTCACATCTGATTGTATCATTTTTCCGGTTTTTCTCAGCACCAGTTTTGCATACAATTTTCAACTTTTTGTGTTTGTTTATATTTCTGATTGCAACAGCAGCAGCGATTCAGTGGGGATTCAGCGCATGTCATTTGGGCAAAGTTGAATTGATTCTGGTATTTGGAGAAGAGGCGGGCATGTGTGTGGATTTATTCTCAAATTTACCTTTAGATACAAGTAGTTGTGCTTCAGCCATTGCTTGAGGATATTGTAAATCAAGAGAAAAAAATTTGAGTGTGGAGAAGAGGGAGAACCTGAAGAATATATAGAAATTTCTGTGAAAGTCAAGTTGAATACAAATTCGAAGATGTCATAATATATTTTCTAGTATCATAGCATTTCACAATGAAACTTGCTGTAGATGGTTGCAGATTGCCAGGATGTTGGCCTGATACAAACCCTGTTAATTGTTGTTTATAATAAATTGAAATGTATGGCTAACAATATAATATTTTTGTCACAGCTACCGATTCTTGTATGTTAAGCATAATAGCCCTTGAAACTCAAGCAAGGTCATGTGAAACAGTTTCTGAAGTAATGTTGAATGGATATCGCATTGAGGTTGAATATCGCACAAAGGCATTCTAGCTGTAGTACCTGCTACTATTATCATTTCACTATTTCAACTAGATGGAACCTACAACCATAAAGACCCACCGTTCTCTCACCATCAAACTGCCAACATTTTCAAAAACATAGTCCATACAAAACATACGTAAGAGTAATCATCGGAAAAGAATTCGTGCACCTGGGTACATTCAGCACGCCCAGACGTAGATTATGCGCCTGGAGGGCCTGGAACGTCAGTAGGCAGGGTAATATGTTAATCTGTGACGATACAACTTAAAGCACTGCCAAAGCAACTCTGGGCACTATATATTCATACAGTCGCATATCACTCTGTGCAGTGACTTGTGATGTTGAATATACTGTGATTTTCCTCTGGCCGTTCGAATTGCATGGTGCTTGGTACTCAGTGGCAACACTGCCAGCCAAGTTGTATCGATAATCTCCAGCCAGTTGAGAGACATTTCGGCTCGATCACATTCAGCCAGGAGAAAGCCAGCCCAGCTCGCTCATCTCCCACCACCCGAGAGCCAACCCTACCCAATTGCATCCAGCCAGCTGCGAGCCCGACCAGCTCGATCGTATCCAGCCAGCCGAAAGCCTGGCCCAGCTCGATCATCTCCAGGCAGCCGAGAGCCAGCCCGACTCCATCGCATCCAGCCAGCTCAGGGCCATTTCGGCTCGATCGTGTCCAGCCAGCCGAAAGCCATGCCCGCTCGCTCAACTACAGACAGCCAAGAGCCAGCCCTGATTGATCGCGTCCAGCCATCCGTAAGCCATTTCAGCTCAATCGCATCAAACCAGCGGAGCTTGATTATCTCCCGCTAGCGGAGAGCGTGCTTGTGCAGCCGGCCAAGAGAACAGCTTGATCATCTCCAGCCAGCCGAGAGCCAGCCTGGCTCGATTGCATCCATTCCAAGTTATCCGGCTATTGGCTCGACCACTTCCTTTTCCACTCCTCTTCCGCCCCCTTACTTTCAACCATATGTGCACTGTAAGTTTGTGTTAGCAATGGGTGAGGGTTACCCAACCTCGGTCCAGTTCCAAACCAGAACCTAGCTCCGGTGCCTGTTCTGGAACCGTACAAAACTCAACCCAGACATTTTTTCCGGTTTCAAACGCGGAACCAAACCGGCCGACCCGTGGGTTTCACCGGGTTTAGTTAGACCCACCGGGTCTTACCTGCGGGTTCTAACAATGTGTTCTTCCAAATTTTGTGAATGGAAAGCATTGCACATGTGTCAAATGACATTTCAGGCTTTCTGCCCAGTTTTTCATTGTACAAAATCAATTTCAATATGGTGATCTTTTCATTGCTTATGCTTTCAGAGATACCATTGGTACATTATCGAGAACTTTTTAATAGACAAAGGCAGTCAGAAGTAGGAAAATATGAACGCAGTACATATAAACCCTCGTACTAGAGGTGTTGTGCGACCAAAAATTGTTGTCTCTCTGTTGACACTCACTTTCAGTCATGTAGCCTATGTATATGGTCATGCACAGATGGCATAATCACCCGTAGAAAATGGTGTTCATACGTATTTGATTATAATATGTCCTGTGTTACCGAAAAATTGTGATTTAAGTATTGCAGATACTCATTTTTAGAGCTAGCATTGGTGCATCATTGAGAACTTTTTCGTTGATAACGGCAGTCAGAAAATAGAGCATACGAAGGTAGCACATATAATCCCTCACGCTAGAGGTATTGTGCGACTAAAAGTCGTTGATGCTCCGTTGACGCTCACTTTCAGTGATGTAGCCTATGTATATGGTCGTGCGCAAATAGCATCATCACCCGTAGAAAATGGCGTTTGTATGTATTTGATTATAATATGTCCTGCAATACCGATAAAATGTGATTTAATAATTGCTGATACACAGTTTTGGAGAGAGCATCGGTGTATCATTGAGAATTGTTTAGTCGATAAAGGCAGTCAGATGTTCGACAATATAAATGTAGCACATTTAAGCCCTTGCACTAGAGGTGTTGTGTGACCAAAAATCGTTGACGCTCCGTTGACGCTCACTTTCAGTCCCGTAGCCTATGCGTATGGTCAAGCGCAACTATCAGAATCAACTGAAATGAATGGAATTTGTCCTGATTTGATCATGATGCGTCCTGCAATACCGATAAATTGTGATTCAATAATTGCAGATACTGATTTTCAGAGATAGCATTGGTACATCATTGAGAACTTTTTAGTTGATAAAGGCAGACAGAAAATAGAAAATATAAATGTAGCACATATAATCCCTCACGCTAGAGGTGTTGTGTGACCAAAAATTGTTGACGCTCCATTGATGCTGACTTTCAGTCCCGTAGCCTATGCGTATGGTCAAGCGCAAATATCAGAATCCACTGTAATGAATGGTGTTCATCCTTATTTGATTATGATGCGTCCTGCGATACCGATGAAATGTGATTCAATAATTGCAAATACTCATCTTCAGAGATAGCATCGGTGCATCATTGAGAACTTTTTAGTCGACAAAGGCAGTCAGAAAATAGAAAATATGATGGTAGCACATAAAATCCCTCGTGCTAGAGGTGTTGTGCGACCAAAAATTGTTGACGCTCACTTTCAGTCCTGTAGCCTATGCGTGTAGTCGTGCGCAAATATCACAATCAATTGTAAAGAATGGCGTTCGTCATTATGTGATTACAATATGTCCTGTGATACCGATAAATTGTGATTTAATAATTGCTGATACACACTCCAATAATGCTAATGTTGCACACTTCACGGATTACATTCCATTTAAATAACTATTATATTGCGAGTTTTGGCAGCTGAAACTGTTCAAATAGATTGGATATCAAAATTAAATATCTCCATAATAATAATACACATAATATCCAAAAAGTCGCTGCAATTAGAAGCTTTAAGTATGCCCAATGAACTCACTTCCCTATTCACTAAGATTTCCAATTTGTTCATTAAGATTATCTATCTCTGTGAAACAGTTAGTAATAATTATCTGTTTGGGAGGCGGGAGTGCATACCAGAAATCTCCTCCATGGAGCCATCAGCAGTAGAGTCAGTGAAATTGGGATCGTCTTCGGTATCTGTATCATCATCTGGAACATTTTGGTTCAAAAGACTCAGATTAAACATCCGTTGATCACCATTTTGCGCTGCTCGACGTACAGGAACTGCTGCGGCTGCGGTTACTGCTCTGGCCGCGGATACTGCTGATTCTGCAGGTGCTGCCGATACTGCTGGTACTGCCGATACTGCTGGTGCTGCCAGTACTGCTGGTGCTGCCGATACTGCTGGTACTACCGATACTGCTGGTGCTGCCGATACTGCTGGTGCTGCCGATACTGCTGGTGCTGCCGATACTGCTGGTACTGCCAATACTGCTGGTGCTGCCAATACTGCTGGTGCTGCCAATACTGCTGGTGCTGCCGATACTGCTGGTACTGCTGATACTGCTGGTACTGAAGTGGTGCCAGGTTTGGTGCCTTTGCGCCTCCAGCAGATGGCAGGATTTCAAGAAATCTTATTTTGGCAGCGAAGGCAGCCATCTAAGTGATCATCATAGATCATGGACGCATGCTTTTCAATTACCACCTTGACACTCTTATGGCCTGTCAACTCAACACTTCATCTGTTTTCTTCTCGAATCTCTGCCCTAGGTGTTTTAATCACATTCTTTGTGTCTTTGATTCCAGCACGCTATAGGCCATGTTTGGCCATATTGACCATATTGAGCGCGATGCGCATGTCTGCCTGCTTGAGGTGTACACGCCCACCTTGCCTGGCCATGGTTGCAGACATATAAAAAACCTATTTTTATTCAGTTGCTGCAATGACAATTTAGTGGTGAGCAATAGT
Organism: Trichophaea hybrida; assembly: GCA_015178995.1. Classification (NCBI taxonomy): domain Eukaryota; kingdom Fungi; phylum Ascomycota; class Pezizomycetes; order Pezizales; family Pyronemataceae; genus Trichophaea; species Trichophaea hybrida. The sequence continues at coordinate 32,278 of WHVE01000983.1, forward strand.
ATTTACTTCAATCATATATTTCTCTGTGGCTTTCCCTAACGCATTTAAAGAAGCTCTTGTCCACTCCTGAGGTTGTTTGTCAGCAAATTAGTCTGCAAAAACTTTGGAGTTGACAACATCATGGTGTTCAATTTCACAGACCATTCAGCCGAATGCCGTGGATGACCATTGAGGGTTGACTTTGCGGCTCTGGTTGAACTGCTCATGTAATTCCGAACGAATTGCAGCGATTTGAATTTGATTAATTGACTATCGTTCTTATAGATTATATTACTCACATCCGATTGCATGGTTTTCTCAGTTTTCCTTGGCACCAATTGTGCGTACAATTTTCAACTCTTCGTCCTTATACACATTTCTCGTTGCAATATCGGCGTCTATTCGGTGGGGATTCTGTGCATGTCGTAGGAGCAAAGTTTCATTAGTTGAGGTATTTAAAGTAGAGGCGGGCGTGCATGTTGATTCATTCTCGGATCTACTGCTCGAAGCAGCTTGTGGTGGTGCAGCCATTGCTTGAGGATATTGTAAATGAAGAGAGAAGAATTTGAGTGAAGAGGGAGAATCTGAAGAATATATAGGAATTTCTGCAATATTCAAGTCAAATCAGAATTTTAGGTTGTCATTATATAATTCTAGTATCATAGCATTTCACGATAGACCCTGCTATAGATGGTGGCAGATTTGCAAGGATGTTGGCCTTATACATACCCTGTTAATTGTTGGTAATAATGAATAAAAATGAAAGGTTGGCAATATAAGATTTTTGTCACAGTTGCCGATTGTTGTATGTTCAGTGTAATAGCCATTTCAACTGAAGCGATTTTATGTGAAACAGTTTCTGAAGTCATGTTGAACGGAAGTTGCATTCAGGTTTAACATTGTGCACAGTCATTCTAGCTTTAGCACCTGCTAGTATTAGCATTTCAGTAGTTAAACTAGATCCAACCTACAACCATAAAGACCCATCTTTCCCCCACCTGCCAACTGCCATCATTTTCAAAAACAAAGTCCACACAAACCACAACAAATATGGTCTACACACCAAAAATTTTGTTTACGTGACTTCCGGCAGGCAAATACGGCAAATCAACAATACATGCCGCAAAACGACGTCATCAAGCGAACCAAGGCAAGACTGGTGTCAAGGCAGAACGGCTCCCAGCACTGGGCGCTTTTCCTAGTCTCCATTTCAAAAAAAGGCACGCAGCGGCACGCAGACCTGAATCAAACTTTGTGATCAAGGAAGCAAAGAAGAAGTGGATTGAGGAATTTGTGGAGAGTGAAACAGCAGCAGCAAGAAAGAGGGTTGCAGAAGCAGAAGCAGCGGTAGAGAGAGGGAAAGACACTTTGTTGAAAAGAGTGGCGGCTGATACAACTACAATGACATTTGAAGAGATGTTGGAAGCAATTGGAGATAGTGTTGATGATGTTGCATCTTCAGACAAGGAAGATGATGAAGATGAGGAAGACGATGGGGAAGACAATGAGTATGCAGAGCTCAGTGATAATGACGAACCTGATTGGGTGGTTGGCACGATCAACAAATCTGTGCAAGAACAGCTGGGCACATTTCGCAAGAATTGAATGAAGCTCGAAGAATTGACAACTCCGGGATGGGCAGATGCAGAAGATTACTTTCACAAGTGCGACAGAAAGTATGGTACTGCTGAATTGAAGGTTCCAGTGGTATTCACTCCAAATACATTATCCATTCCTGCCATATCATCTATGGCCCAACCACCCTCTCCTCCTGGAACTAGTCATTTGCTACTAGGCGTTGGAAAGCCTGTTAAGGAATTTACGCTGGTCAAAACAGTTGAATCAGTACGAAATTATCCATTGCCTGCCTCATCCCCTACTAATTGTTATACAGATATCTGTGGATATGGGTACGGTGTATGATGCCCCGTAATAATAGCTTGTCATACAGTCATAGATTGTTATATTGCATTTTTTGACAGTTTCTTGAGCGTAAATGCTTTTTAGACCTATTTTTGTATTTGTTAGTTTTCTATGATTTCAGTGACACCTGAAAAAATTGTCTGTGGATGTGCAGAGATGGAACTGAACGTATAAACTTTAACCATGCCAGATATGCGAGATACACTGCCTATCAGCCTGTTTATATTTAAAATGAGTATTTTAAGTATGAGAGTAAAAACCTAATTGATACATAATATTCCACCTGAATTTTACATCATTGTTGTTTTATTCATCTCACTAGTTGCGGTCTGATCACCTAGTGAATCAATTTAAAAGTCATCTGTTAGAAACAATTTTCATGAAATTCCAACTGCATAAGCTGCCGCTCAGGCCCTGTACACATGATGGTGATCTCACAAAGACATCATGGGTAACCATGAATATTTGGCACAACCTGCTGGATGACGAAAGTGGGCTATATATAATACACACTTACGTGATTATCATTATGCCATGTGAAGCTGGTCGAAAGCGAGATAATACTACCCAATATATTTCAACAGCTAGGCAAACTGTCCATCAAATGTCAAATTCTAGTGCCATTATGCATAGAATATAGTCATATTGAAACAAGTATTACAACTGCTGATGAATGAATATCAATATCTTTATAAAGATATCAGTTGTAACCAATTCATCCGACTAGCCACTGAATCGTATGCATTAAATCACGATTTATCTGTATCGCGAGATAGAATCTTGTCTATTGAACATAATAGTTAGCTTTTAGAATCAAATAGTGTGCAATTATGCGATATGACAAGTAGACTGCAAGACTAAAAGTGAGTGTCCTCGGAGCGTCAATGATTTTTGGTCACACAATATTGGGCATGGGAGGGAACAGACACAGTGCATTTGTGTTATCTGAGCATTGACCGACTTTAGCTACAAATCAGTGGTATGTAATATATCCGAGTAACATCTGATTTGAAGAAATTAAATCACAAGTTATCTGTATCGCAAGGTATATTCTTGTCAAATAAAAAGGAACGCCAACTTTTACAATGAAAAAGAGTACAATGGTACAACAAGACATGTAGGCTGCAGGAGTAAAAGTAAGTGTCAATAGAGCGTCAACGATTTTTGGTGACACAATTTGGGGCACGGAATGGAACAGATACAATGTATTAGTGTTATCAATGTGTTGACCGCCATTATCAAGCAATCAGTGGTATGCAATAGATCTAAGTAACGTCTGAATTGAAGGAATTAAATCACGAGTTATCTGTATCGCGAGGTATATTCTTGCAAAATACACAGGCAAGCCAACTTTCACAATAAAAGAGAGTGCAATGGTGCAACAAGACACGTAGGCTGCAGGAATAAAAGTGAGCGTCAACGAATTTTGGTCCAACAATATTGGGAATGGGAGGGAACAGATACAGTGTATTAGTGTGTCCAGAGTATTGACAGCATTGATCGACAAATCAGTGGTATGCAATATATTCGAGTAACGTCTGAATTGAGGGAATGAAATCACGTGTTTTCTGTATTGCGAGGTGTATTTTTGTCAACTAAGCATGAAAGCCAACTTTCAAAATTGAATAAATTGTAATCGTGCGACAAGACACGTAGGCTGCCACATAGGCTGCAGGACTAAAATTGACCGTCAACAGAGTGTCAATGATCTAGGTTCATACAATTTTGGGCACGGGAGGGAGCAGATACATCGCATTAGTGTTATCAAAGTATTGACTGACTTTATCGACAAATCAGCTGTGAACGATTCATCCCAGTAGCCACAGAATTGAAAGAATTAAATCTCAATTTATCTGTATTGCGAAATACATTCTTATCGAATATGTATGAAAAACAGCTTCTACAATTTAATACTGTGCAAAAGTGCGATAAGACATGTAGGCTGCAACGTAGGCTGCAGGACTAAACGTCAGCGTCAATGGAGCGTCAACGATTCTTGGTAACACAACATTTCTAGTGCGTGGGATTGTGTTGACTGCATTAGTTTTATTGTGGATTTGACCGCCTTTATCAACAAATCAGTTGTATGCGATTCATCCCAGTAGCCACTGAATTGAAAGAATTAAATCACGATTTATCTGTATCACGAGATATATTCTTGTCAAATATGCATGTCAGCTAGCTTTTACATACAAATGAAGTTGAATGGTGCGATAAGACACGTCAGCTGCAGAACTAAAAGTGAGCGTCCAGGGTGCGTCCAAGATTTTCGTTCACACAGCATCTCTAGTGCGTGGGATTGTTTTGACAGTACAAGTTTTATTGTTGTTTTAAAAGCCTTTATCGACAAATCAATTGTAAGCGATTCATCCCCGTAGCCACTGAATTGAAATAATTAAATCACGATTTATCTGTATTGCGAGATATATTCTTGTCAAATATGCATGACAGCCAGCTTTTACAATCGAATAAATTTCAATCGAGCAACAAGACATGTTGGCTGCAGGACTAACAGTGAGCGTCAATGATTTTCGTTCACACAACATCTCTAGTGCGTGGAATCATTTTGACTGCACGAGTTTTATTGTAGTTTTGACTGCCTTTGCCGACAAATCAGTGGTATTCAATTCATCCCAATAACGTCTGAATTGAAGGAATTAAATCACGAGTTCCCTGTATCATGAGATATATTCTTGTCAAATATGCCTGAAAGCCCGTCTGTACAATCAAATAAAGTGAAATCGTGCAATAAGACACATCAGCTGCAGAAGTAAAAGTGACGGTCAACGATTTTCGTTCACACAACATCTCTAGTGCATTGGATTGTTTTGACTGCACTAGTTTTATTGTAGGTTTGACTGCCTTTATCGACAAATCAATTTTTACTGACATACTGCTCATCATGTCTTCTTAAGAACAGTCCGTGGATGCAGGTATATAAGACATCATGAAATCCATATACATATCAACATTTTTGACAGCAGTGCATTTCGAAGTCTTTCTTATTCTGCTTTTATATTCCAATCAAACACTTCTTCAATGACTGCTGCAAATTCCATTGATACATTCTCACTCGAAGTAATGTACTGCTCTTAGGATGAACGCGTCCTTATACGAGATTTGACTGATGAAATATTGCAAATGGTGTTTGCTAAATAGTGGACCGCCATGAATGTTGAAACAAACACTGCGATTGTGTGGAGCGGCTCCCAGCATTCAGCACAATGGCACTTCTACAAACATTGCATAAAAACCAAAAAAATGCTGCCCCGGCATTATTTGTATCGTTCATCACCCAGTTCTGGTACACCCATCGGAGAATGGAACAAGTACTAAGGCGAAAAACCTCAAATCAAAGACACACAAAGAAGAGCTGAATGAGTTAACTCAATCAGACGTTACCTTATGGATGGGTACAGCTGGTGATGAGCAAGCTTTTGCCGTACTGAAGATGCAACACAGTCAGGGTGTTATGGTGGCAAGTAGTTCCCACGAAAACAGGCTGATTAAAATCATAGTCCATACAGACAATTTGTACAGATTAAACGTCCAAACTAGCAGACAATGACTTGAAAACTCTTGAATTCAACCAAGAAACTTGGAACCGCTATTTAATGCTAAAATTTGTTTCTACTTATATTCCATGGAACGCTGTAACGAATCTGCAGTTACGACGGACGTTCAATGCTTTACGATACGATTTGATTGTTACCTCAGCCAGTACTCTTTGTAATTTTCGCCGAAGAGAATACTCCCTCACAATTGATGCAATCAAAAATCTGTTGCTGACAAAAATTAAAGTCAGTGTAGCATTAGATGGGTGGACGTCTACCAATAAATTGGCGATTGTGTTGGTCATTGGTTATTATATTGATTTTAACTGGTGCCTTTGTGCAGTACAGCTTGCATTTGATGAAGTTTGTGGCCTCTTGGTTTATTATTTTCTACTGCTGACAGACAACTATAGGTTAAAAGCAAACACACAGGTGTGCGACTGGCCGAGCATTTGAAGGAGGTACTTGAACGTTTCAGTCTTGATGACAGTCGATTGCTCAGTATAACCACTGCTCATGCCTCATCCAACTATTCAATGACATGGGAGCTACAATCTACACTCAAATCCTCTGGAATTGGATGGTCGGCATTACGAAACCATGTACCAGGCATGGCGCATGTCATTCAGCTTTGTTTTGGAGCATTCATGAGTAATCTGGGGGTCAAAGGTCGAACAAAGTCATGGGAAGCCAATGAGCGTGATGAGCAATTTGGAGAAAATGAGAGTACCGCATTAACCAAAAGCCAAAAGCTGCAGAAGGCAGGAAATGCAAGAATCCCAAAGGTGGCAGCCATGAAGCCCGGATTAGCTAAAATTATTGAAAAGGTAGTTACTGCATGTTATATACACTTTCATTCTGAAGACTGACTGTTGATATAGCAGAGAATGCTTGCGGTATTGATTACTCTGACTCCCGGAAGACCCAATGAGTTTCACAACTGCCAGAAATCAAAAGTTAGAATTGCAGTACTACCTACCATGGATGTAAAACTTGGTGGAATTCAACTCTGGAATTACTGGAGCGGGCATACAGATTGCAAGTGTTCACATGCGAGTGACTTAAAAACCCCAATTATGCTGATTACTGCCCTGTATTTATAACTGATAATGAATGGATTATTGTCAAATACGTAATGGAGGTGCAGAGGCCATTTCGTTACTGTACACTTTGGATGTCGAAATGGCGTACAGTCACCTTACACCATGTCATTACAATATTTAATGACATATTTAATCATCTAGATGGCATCATGCGTGCTTTGGCAAAGAAGAAAACTCAGTGGGAAGAAGATCTATACTTTGCTTTGAAGTTTGCACGCCAAAAGCTGTCCAAATATTACTCTGAAGTTTGACCAGAGACGGGCATGCTCCTCATTGCAGCACATATCTTTGATCCATTTCAGAAGTTGCGATCATTTACGAAGTCGGACAAGGCTATGGATGTCAATCCTGAAGACGAGGGCTCATTCACTGCCCAGTACAAAGATGCATTCATGAGATATTTAGAGCATGGATACTGCGTCAAAAAGCAATTTACGAATACCGGGAAACCTCAAAATATACCAAATCATGACCCATACCCCTCCATTACAGTGTCTGGTCCAGGTCAATTGTCTTATGATCTAAAAGATTGGTCCAGTAATGATGAATATTGTATACCTGCAAACATGGCGGAATTTACTCCAGGGCGCAGCGATCGCGGCAGCACACTGATTGACGGCTACCACTGTCTCTTTGAATTCACCACCCAAGGAACCCAACAAATCGGGACAAAGTAATCCCAATCTTAATGATTATCATTCTGACCCTACCGAGATTAGCAGGGCTTTCTGGATACCTGACGTAACCGATTGGTGGCGACAGCACAGAAAATTGAACACGTGGTACACTGATCCAGCTGATATAGCGTGAGACATCATTTCAATCATGCCACACGCGGGTTAAGTGGAAGCCAGCTTTTCACTTGGCCGAGATGTGATTAGGTGGAGGCAGTCTAAAACTATGTGGGAACACTTGGAGAAAAAGTGGTTGTTCGGTAGTTTGCAAGAAATAATCATGGTCTTTTGGCTGGTGATACTGCACAAATAGATTCATCAATATCTGATAACGATTCTGAAATCAAGAAAGAGGCTGAGGAAAGAAAGCTGCACTGGATGGCCAAGGTTCATGCCTTTTTGGAGATGTGGCAGGGCAGTGAAAACCTACATGCAATTCAGAAGGCATCACGCGCCCAGAACAAACATATTTCAGCCATGGGTTATTTTTCAGACACCGAAGAGATAGTTAAATCATCCTGGTCCGCCTTTGAACCTGACGGTGTTGCAGCTGTCAAAATAACTGAAAAATCCCCTCTTCTACCATCCTTATTACAGATCGACCTCCGTGGGTGGCAAAACCAAAGTTTTCAATATCCAACTAATACATAGGATCAACTACCATCCAAGCGAAAGTGATGACGATAGTTCTGCCGAAATGATTTCTGATACTGATGATTGGCTGCATTGGAACATTGACTTGGATGATCCAAACTATAATGAAAACGATGGAGAGGCTGATGATGAAGATGATATGAACA